>MCFA01000382.1:0-23643 GCA_002105025.1 Clohesyomyces aquaticus
TTGCTAAACTGCTAGCCTATTCTGTAGTATAACAACTAGCAAATAGTAGGAATTGTTACTAGAGATTAGAACAACCTAAAAACAAAGCTTAAGCATGTGGATATCTACTAGAGCTAGGTACGCCAAGAGACTTTAGCAGGAAGACTGCGAGTTGAGTGGAAGCCTACTGCAGAGATGCCCGCCAACGGATTGACTAAGCCCCTACCTAGGCAGAAGCATGCTGCCTTTATTAAGCAACTAGGCTTAGTAGATGTATCCTTATTAATTAAAAAGAGTTAGGAATTATAATCTAAGTAGCCCTTAATTAGCAACTTAAAGCAAGGAGAAGACTTTCCTTTTATACCGCAAGTTATGTTTTATTTTAGCCTATACAATGCTTAGTATAGCTTGTACTTCAACCCTTGTTCAACACCTAGGAAGACTACACTAGCTGTATTCACAGCCTAGTTGCTTTTGTACCTTATTTTAACTACTAGTTCTCCCTCCTTGAGTACGTCCTAGGGGGGTATGTGAGGAGCTACGCTATACTAGTACTAGTGGAGGCTCAGCACTCCGAGTACATAGATGAGCTTCCGAGCTTCCTTCACAAATCAATCAAGTCTCTACTTTCTAAAGCCACCAACTTCATAACTACTACTGCTGCAGCTCAGGCACAGTACACAAAGGAACTGAGCCTATACTACGTAGAGCTCAAGGAATACAGAAGAATCAAAGATAAAATTGGCTAGATTGATGTTCACATGGCTAATACAATGGCACAAGATCTAGTCTACCACATCAAGGATATACAATCCGTGCGCGATCGTATAAAGAAGCTGCAAGAGCTCTTCTCGCCAACACAGGCCGACCGCGAATACTAGGTGCAGAAGGCCTACCAAGCTGCAAAACTATTCCACGCACGCAGAGAGAATGTTGAAGACTGGGGAATGTCCTTCCTAACTGCGTACGATCGTGCGCAGCAACTCAAGCTACCAGAGGTAGCAGGATACCGCCCACACAAGGACCTCATGCGCGCGATCAAGCAGGTCGATCCAGCCTACGCAGCAACTATCTCTATCAACATATCCAAGGCTGAGAGCAGCTCCAACGCTGAGAGCAGCTCAACCAACAAGGTCGATTTGTAAGCAGGTGGGGGCCAGGTGTCACTGGAGATAGAGAGCAGATATGATGGGTGAATTGAGGGTTCTCGTGTGTATTGTGTGTAGCTCATGTATGTGTCTTTATGTGTATGTGTAGTGTACAAATCAGAGGCTCTTATAGTAGTTGATCGAGCTTAGTCATAGGACCGTAGTCATGTGACGGAGCTCTGGCTGCTTACAGACGAAATACAGTTTTTTATAGAATTTCTTAACAACTTAGGCTAGTCGAAAGGCCAGGAAAGTATTACCAACAGTGGGTCTTTGTTAGGATATGTAAGCAGTCGTGCTTACTCATCTCCTGCATAGCCATCTCGGCTCATCACACACACACACACACACACACAATACACTCATCTACAATCCATCAGAACCGTCCCCCCAAGCTTACAGTTATGGATTACATTGAGATCGATGCTGGCGACGAGCCTCTCTGAGAGCTGTGCTAGAGGTATTGCCCTCAGCTTAATGGTCTTGTCCGCTGCTATTGTTGATGGGATCGTCCTCAACACTCATAGAGCTCTAGCTATTATCGTTCCTTGATTTAATCTGATTAGGATCTTGTTGAGGGAGGTTATATTGAGATGAGAAGGATGCTGGCGACGAGCCTCTCTGAGAGCTGTGCTAGAGGTATTGCCCTCAGCTTAATGGTCTTATCCGCTGCTATTGTTGATGGGATCGTCCTCAACGCTCATAGAGCTCTAGCTATTATCTTTCTCTGATTGGGATCTTGTCAAGACTGAGGGATCGTCCTCGGCCATCTATACATTGAGGGATCGTCCTCATCCACCTATACCCTGAGGGATCGTCCTCACTACCTCTATATGTATATATTCTTGTCAGATTTGAACTAGGTTCAAACCTGAGGGGGGGTGTAAGCAGTCGTGCTTACTCATCTCCTGCATAGCCATCTCGGCTCATCACACACACACACACACACAATACACTCATCTACAATCCATCAGAACCGTCCCCCCCAGCTTACAGGATAAATGTAAGCAGTCGTGCTTACTCATCTCCTGCATAGCCATCTCGGCTCATCACACATCACACACACACACAATACACTCATCTACAATCCATCAGAACCGTCCCCCCCAAGCTTACAATAAATTATCCTCCACTACTCTAATTATTAGACCCACCCTTCATGACCGCTTTCTCTTTCGATCGCCGCACATATATCCTGAGCTGCTGAACTCAATGCAAGCATAGAAAAATACTGTACCTAGGAGGATGGGTACTTGCGCCCGTCGTAAGGCGATACTTCTACGTAGTCTCCTCTGAAATGATGCTACCTGGTCAGAGCTTGCTGCTTGTCCGATGAGTTGGAATACTCAAGCTAAATCTTGTGCCACAAGCTCGAGATCACGATATGGAAGTTGTCTAGCTTCGTAACTCAATGTTCTTCGACAGACATAGGGTTTTGGTGTATGGGTGGTGGGAATAGGGCAAGCCATCACTAAGTACGATGCGGTAGGGATAGCCTGTTTGTCCAAACACTATGCAAAGAAAGACGGGGGCTTCAGCCAGTACGGTGCCGCCTCCATAAGGATTCATTACCTCGCACCATCTCAAATCCTATAGTATTTATGCGCGCTTTAGCCTGCACCCGGAATTTGACAGGACGATTGCGATTTTTAACAACAAGAGAGAACCCTAAGTCCAAAAGAACATCCCATCTCCCATCTCCTCTCCATTACGAGTCCACACTAACGACGCAAAGAAAAGCTATTGTTTCCGACCCTGCTTTTGATCGCATTCCCACACCTGATTGAACGGCACGCGGGATCGTCCGCCACCTCAAGACTCCCTTGGTGGACCAAAGATCTTCTCCAGCACACGCAGCAGATTTTCTTTGTTCAATTCTCTGAATCGTCTTCTAAATGCCTCTTTGTTCGATGCTTTCCGAGCTTTGGTGTTTTCCGACTGCCTTGCGTGCACCAGTCCCCACTCTGACATCATTCGGTACACCTTCGCCTGAAGTCCTTGAACTGTTCGATTGTCTCTGTACCTAGCTCGATATGCCGCCGTCGCCTGATTCCACGTCAACTCAAGCATGACATGCAGATACAAAATGGCAATCGGTTGCTCATTGGTATATTGGGTGCGGTCGTTCGGGTTTTGAATCGATCCATATCCTGACGGTGTGCGGCGGCTATTTGTCAAATTTTTCCTCGAGGAACTTCTATTCAAGACAGCAGCCCCGTTCCCAGGTGGTATTTTACTAGGATTTGATAGCACAGTCGGTGAAGAAACTAGGTTCTGGACACGTTCTTGACACACCATTCCCCCATTGGTACACCCGGGGGCAATGGTCTCCAGACTCATGCTAGCACAGAATAAGCTTCCAGTGTCTTACGCAATACGGAGCATACGGTTTTTGTAACTCACGGATCATTCCGCACTTCCCGAAACGACGGACTAGGCAAGCTACGAGCCATGCCTTGTGGTGGATTTGCGCCTGTCACTGTCGGATTAATGCGGGTGTTATCTTGGTAGTTTTCGGAAGGTCGAGTATACCCGTAAGTGTGGGGATAGAGATTGGTGTTTGCAACTCCATTCCCTCTTATACCCCGCCCTGGGCTCTTGTGAAGATATCTAAAACAGGCCCTTTTTGCACCTTCGGAGACCACGAAATGTGCTTTGCGCAAGAAAGGACTTGTACTACAACTTGGCATCTGCTCTCTCTCGAACATCGACTGGGCACCCACCATATGTATCACATAGTGCAAGGCTAATGACGGCTATGCGCGTCCAAATGCGAGTACCAAGTGAACACGACATGGACAGCCCCGGCCCCTATGGTGGTGACTGCGACGGCAGGGGGGGCCTGCTGGCGGGAGGTGGTGCGGGGACGGGAGACGTTGATTCTGAAAAACTAGGGAATATTGAGGTGGTATGCGGCGTGTTATTGGTAGAAATTTGAGAAATCCGCTTTGGCCTGTTTCTGCCCAATGCACATAGGGGCCAACGATCGAGAACAGTGGGAAGGAGCACTGAGCAGAGACGTCGTCTTCCTCTCCGACCGTGCAACGGAGCAAGAGAAAGACGGTGAAGATCCATAGGATTGCCATGCGGTGCGAATTGGAAGTCGTGGCGGATTAACGTTTGTGCTGAATGGCACAGCATCCTGCACCTGGTTATTGCTCTAGCCCTTAAGAAGATGGTGCATTATGGTCGGTTTGAGAGGACGGGACCGAAAATCGAGAAGGGGATTTTAAGTCAGCGGTCCGCTTCGAGGGATCCCCGTCAGAGATCTAGACATGGAGCTGAGGTGCCCCTCCTGTTCCGCTAGTAGGTCCGCAAAGAGGCGCAAGGGTGAGTAGGGTAAGGCCGGTCAGCACAGCACAGAATATGAAGAAAAGTTCTCCCCGTGCATTTTGTGGGACAGAGCAACTACCGCATGATCTGGGACAAGACGGATTTGCCTAGGAGCAGCCAGTCCGAGCTGCAATGTTAGGCAAGGGCGGCGATTGAAGGAGCACGGACTATAAGAAGGCTCATGCTCGAGCCGTCGTAGGGGCGGTTGGTAGGTGCAGGGCAGCGTTTCTCGTGGCCAATGAGCGTGTTGCAGCACCCCTGAGCACTCTTCGCACTCAACGTCTGTGGTTGATCCTGTTGAGATTCGAGATCAGATCGCTGATGAAAGCCGTCCCCAGAAACGAGGTCGGCCCCACAATTCAGATCCTGGTGAAGTCTACGCCGCAAGTCTCAGAGTGGAGCTGAGTGCTCCACCATTCGTCCGCGCTGACAGAGGTGGGGTGTTCTTCATTGAGAGCAGTACCATTGGGTCTCGCTGTCGGCTTCGATCTCGTGGGCTTGGGTTTTCACAGCTGTCATCTGCTTCAACTCGAAGTGCAGATCGTCGGCAGACCTGCTGTCGCTCGACTTCGTTAAAATGATTATGGAGTATCCTTGGGATGTAACTATTCCATTTAAGGAAGTGCCGTATATCCGTCTAGAGCTTCCGCACATCCTCAGGTACCCTCCCTCGCACCGCGTCCTTGTCCGATACGTACACCACCGGCTTATTTAGGTAGGAGCTTCAGATCAGCAAGGGTTGACGCCCGGTAAGGCACCAGATGTTGTCAAAATTATGTGTTCATTGCTTACAGGGACAGGTGATCCTGCGATCTAGGCCCGCAATCACCTTATGTGATCAATCACGAGCGGGCCCGGAGCATCTTGATCTCCACTCCACTATCTTGCTTGAGAATGGAGAATATGGCTAATTATAGCTTTTGCATGAAGATAAACAGAAAGTGAAACAGCAAAGAAATGAGAGAAAAGCGTGTAGAGCCAGAATGAATAATGCAAAATAGAACCAAAGTAGGCTGGGTTACAAAAGCCAAAGACTCTTGTCAGCGAACGTATCCGACTGACTTCCGGAATAGCGACGACTTAGGGACAAGGCTCTGTAGGCGTAGGCGGAGGTGTAAGCGGCTGATCCCGCTGTGCCGCAATGTCTTCAGAAACGCGATCAACCGTGGAGGCAGGACAGAGGCATTTGGCGTTCAGAGAATCCTTTCCCTGGCTAGCCGTCAGTCAGCATGGTAGAGTAGTAAAAGGTCCGTACTTACGCTTCTCCATTGCTCGGCTTCATAGCATCCACACATCCAAAGTCCTCCGTACATGCTCTGTTGCCAAGCCTGCCAACTCGTTCCACAATCTTCTCCCATTGAGCCCAGTGCTTGTGTTGAGAACGTCTGAGTAGTACGGTGAGTTTTAAGATACACTGTGCCTATAAAAGTGAGCCGGTAGACATTGCGTGGATTGCTGACCTGCTAGGAAAGATGCCCGCTCAGCACGAATCTACAGGAGGCCAAAACTGAAAGACGTGACAGCCACATAGAAAATTATAAGGAGATCTATGATAGCATTTATCTCTAGACTCTTTTTATATGTTTAGCATGCCTGATGCTGAATGAAGGCCATCGCTAGGGAGATGTGGATCACGATACTGTAGGAACTATTTCTTGAGGGATAGAGAGGAAGAATTAGTGCATTAGAAAGGCGCTGACACGTAGCTTGCAGCCTAAGAGCGACTAAAGCTGCGTAACTAATGAAATTTTGCGTTTTTGTCTTGATTAGTGCGAGCTGCTAAAGGCACTATTCTCTTATTAGCAGATTACTATCTGTATGTAGGAAGAGGCACCTTCACGATTAGCCCCTTGATTATGGTATAATCTAGGAATAACAGGAAAGCTAGGTCAAGTGCTTTGGCTCTGCAGATGCTGAGAGCAATAAAGGGGACGGTGAGCGAAACAACAAGGCATCCGTACTGAAGCATTCCCTAGATAGAAGCGGGCCGTCCACGAAAGTGCTAAACGTACAGGCATGGGGACGCCGCGGTGGCCAGCGTGCAGAGAAGGGCTACGATTAATTGACCATCTATGGTTGCCTCCTCGCGCGAATAGAGAGAGGCAGGCAGGGGCGCCATGACCAGTCAGCGGATGCATGCAGGTGGACGATGAAGGACGAAGCGAGTTAGCAAAGCAAAATATTCGGGTGGCATGTTTGCCAAGGGTATTGCCCGTATAGCGGATGCGCAGCTGGAGGAGATATTTGCGACAGAGCTTGATAAGTCCTCGCCCACGCCGCTGCATATTTTTTATGCGGCGAGGCTTCGCAAGTTAGAGGGCGATCGTATCACTATCACCAAGCCTGAACCTGGTAAGCCGGTGACTGGCGAACTTTGCTACTGGTGTTGGGATAGCAGTGGTTCAAAGAGACAGGACGTCATAAGCTAGGTGTGAAAGTTGATGGTGAAGAACGTGAGCGCTTAGTGGCAATCGAGAGTAATGATCTGTATGCTGGCGAGATCCAGGTGAAGATGTCTGAGCATGACGTCTAATGTTGAACGTAAACCTTGTCAATTCAACATTGCCGTGGTTTTCTTGTGGTTTCTCTGCCTTCAACTGTCAGGCGTTTTTTGTAACCCAAGCACAAGGTTTTTCTTCTTTAAATATGTTCCGCGTCCGTGGCGATGGCTGCTGAGGGGAGGTCGCCGCCCGATTTTGTGCAACGTCTTAATCAGAGTCTGTTTCGTGTGGGGGCAACCCTCGTACAGGTGTCTTCTCGTGTGCTTCGTGGCAAGTTTTCGGACTTCACATCACTTTGACGGGGTCTTTCGAGTGTTTAGATATGCTACTAGAAGTCATGTTGTAAGCAGCCAGAGCTCCGTCACATGACTACGGTCCTATGACTAAGCTCGATCAACTACTACAAGAGCCTCTGATTTGTACACTACACACACACATGAGGACACATACATGAGCTACACACAATACACACGAGAACCCTCAATTCACCCACCATATCTTCTCTCTATCTCCAGTGACACCTGGCCCCCACCTGCTTACAGTTATGAGCCCGGCCTCATCCGCACTATTTTAAATCATTATATACCTACCTACCTACCTACCTACCTACCTACGTCGCCGCATCCATGTCGAAAGCAAGCTCAACCATCATCCTACAGGGCCCGAGCACCTGGGAGCTCTGGTTACATACTATACAGAGGCTTGCAGAAGCTGCAGACGTATGGGAATACATCAACCCTGAGGCTACAGGCGTCACAGTCCTTGAAAAACCACCTCGCCCTGTCGAACCTACGACGCCAGCCAATTCTGATGGATCACCATCAACACAGCCAGCTGCTACTACTACTGCTGCAGCTCAGGCGCAGTACACAAAGGAACTGAGCCTATACTATATAGAGCTCAAAGAATACCGAAGAATCAAAGATAAGATTGGCTAGATTGATGCTCACATGGCTAACACAATGGCTTAGGATCTAGTCTATCATATTAAAGACATCTAATCTGTACGCGATCGTCTAAAGAAGCTGCAAGAGCTATTCTCGCCAACACAGGCCGACCGCGAATACCAAGTGCAGAGAGCCTACTAAGCTGCCAAAACACTCCATACACACAGCGAAAATATTGAGGACTGGGGAATGTCCTACCTCACTGCGTACGATCGCGCTCAGCAACTTAAGCTACCAGAGGTAGCAGGCTACCGGCCACACAAGGACCTCATTCGCGCGATCAAGCAGATCGACCCAGCCTACGCAGCAACTATCTCAATCACTATATCCAAGGCTGAGAGCAGTTCCAAGGCCGAAAGCAGCTCCAACGCTGAGAGCAGCTTAACGAACAAGGTCGATCCTACAATGCTAGACCTGCTGTCAGAATACCTACGGTACTATCGTACAACGCATACATCAACTTTCAACGATTTAGAACCTGAATTAAGTTTAAGCGATTCAGAACTTGAACAGCAAGAGTCTCTATACAGGAAGAGACAGCGCCAGGACGATGCGCTAAGAAAGCCCTGCCTATATGGCGACCTACACTTCTAGGGACAGTGCCCCTACATTAACACCTTGCTACGCAGAGGAGGATTCACAGCAGACCCTAAAAAAGCCAAGAAAATAGCTAATTTCTAAGCTACAGACGAAAAGGGCATACTAAACTAAATCTGCGAGAAGAATCGTCAATTCAAACGTCAGAGGCAGCATGCAAGCAACGATGATCCTAGCTAGGGAACATCTGATTAGGTGGAAATCAACGCTGGCGACGAGCCTACTGCATCTACTGCAGCGACAACTTATCACACTGCTGCACCTATCAACTCCTGATTGGAGCCCTACAATTCTCAGCCACAATCGCAATATTACTGCCTCAGCATTCGCCACATTAAGCAGCCTACTAAACCATTGCCTACCTGCAGGCCACGAAAAATTGAGTGTTGTACTACGATGCATCTATCTCTACTAAAGCTGCTCATATTACAGACGGTCACATGCCTGACTTCTATGGCGCCACTAATGCTTCGTACGCTGACCACACAGCCACACGCAAGAGCTCACAACGATGCGTCACCAAATCAACTACAGAGCTAGTAGCAGCATCAGCTGCTGGTATAGAATTGATATGGTGGTGGAGACTATTTGAGCAGATCAAATTCAATCTAGATCACGAACGCCTACTATACTGCGACAATCAACAAACGATTAGGCTGCTCACCTCTACAGCTCCTCAGCTCAAAACATCCGTACGGCACGTTGATATACATCATTACTGGCTACGCCAGGAAGCTTAGTCAAATCAAATCAACCTCTCATACATACAGACTAGCTGCCAGCCAGCTAATGGCCTTACCAAGCTGCTTCTAAGACAGAAGCACGAAAACTAGGTGTCACTACTTTATTTTAAAGACTTCTCTACTACTCCTATAATTCTAAACATTTCTAAAGTATAGTACTCTTCTTAGTTTCTCTTACGTAGTTTTTATAGGTTTAATAAGGCTATACACTTAATTTATGTACACGCAGAGCGAAAAGCTCGCAGAGCGAAAAGCTTAATTTATACCCCTATAGAGCGAAAAGCTCGCAGAGCGAAAAGCTTACTTCATGTTCTCCTATATAGAGCGAAAAGCTTAATTTATGTTCTTATACATAGAGCAAAAAGCTTACTTTATGTTCTCCTACACATAGAGCAAAAAGCTTAATTTATGTTTACATAGAGCAAAAAGCTTATCTTATACATTACACACACTTTATGCTTAATTAACATACAGGCTCTATACCCTCTAAATATAAGAACAAGGAGCAAGCAAGGATTACACCTCTACAAAAGCATAAAGAATCCACATTAAAGACTACCTTAAACTGCTAAACAGATAACTAGTTCTTATTAGGTCTTAGCTTTATAATATAAGAGTCTTAGTCTTATATAAGAGCTTCCCTTACATTACAGAGACTACTTCTCGCATTAAGAGGTTAAGGCTTAAATTAAAAGAGGCTAAATAAATCTCTACCTTTAAGAAGCTAATTCCTTACAAACAGAGGCTAGTTTTCAACCGCTTACAGCTACCTGCTCACACAGGTACAGGGGGATCCATAGTCAACATCAGCTCTAAACTACGTTTAAACCTGAAGGGGGTGTGTAAGCAGCCAGAGCTCCGTTACATGACTACGGTCCTATAACTAAGCTTGATTAACTACTACAAGAGCCTCTGATTTGTACACTACATACATATATGAGGACACATACATGAGCTACACACAATACACACGAGAACCCTTAATTCACCCACCATATCTTCTCTCTATCTCCAGTGACACCTGGCCCCCACCTGCTTACACATGTCGTAGTATGACACCAGGAGCTGAGGGCCCTGCCTTTTTGGGCAGCAACTCCCTTTGTGTTCCATGAACTCAAGATTAATGCCAGGCCATATAAGCCGGAAGTATGCAGCCTCGTCAGAGCGCGTGCATATTATAGCAGCGCCACCGCTCGCATGGGTCTAACCAATTGTTGTAGAGGAAGAATGCCAAATCCATGGCGTTAGCCAAGAATTGTCGTACGATTCAGTCCATCTCAATCTGGTCTCATCTTATCTCATCTCATCTCACAGAATGGAACATGAGCTAGCGGCAGATCAATTTGAAAAGGGGTTCCTGTGAAACTACATGCATAGTCTGACACAACAATCCACCAGCTACGGCCCGCGCAGCACTCCCACTGCCAGGTTCCAAGCCCAGAAGGTTATGTGTCTCGTACAGGGTCAAACGCTAGGCGTCCGAAGCTAGCGGTAGAACTCGAGTCTGTTGAGGCACTCTAGGTGCTCTGCGCTTCTTTTACCCGCTTAATGGCTAGAGTAACTCACCAGGAACTGAGCAGCACCACGTAACGAAACAACGTATTCTTGGCACCAACCACCCCACCAGCCATTGACTAAGTAACCTATTTTGTTCCACCACCACCTGATTTTGATGCTGTAGAACCTTAGAATAAAGTTATTATACTACTATTTGTTTATAAAAATTTCTCAGAGAAAAAAATAGACATTTCCCACTAATTTTCATTGATTTTGAGCAGTAGCAGCGGGGTTCACGATGTCGCGCACCCGCCCCACCACCCCCAAGTTCTCAAGCTTCTGCTCTACTTAATCTCTGCCCCCTATCCTTGAGGGCGAAGCTGCTATACAAAAAGCTATCTAGGAGTACGAAAATGGCAGTAAAATAATGTAGATTACTATTAGAGCAAGCAAGTACGCATATCGTTAGTATAGAGACATGCTTCTAGCATTATAAAAGAATACCTAGAGCCTAGATACCTAGCTAAGTTAGATGCTTTCTAGTTTATAACTATAGAAGAAATAATTAAGCTCTTATAAACTTATTTTATTACTAGCAATAAAGAGACTAAGGCATAGCAGGCTTTCTAGGCTCTCTAGATAGGTATGTTAAGTCCTTTTATTCTTAGACAGTTATAGTACTTAAAGACCTTTAGATAGTCTAAGGGGTGGATTAATAAGAGTGCTTAGGTTAGTTCTTAGACAAAGATAGTCAAGGGACAAAGGACAACAGGTGTTGCTAAAAAGTATAGAATAGACTATTTGTTATAAGCAATAGTTTAGGGTAACTAATATATTAAGCTATAACTAAATAACTTAAGTTAAACGTAGAAGTCTATAGAGGGATTTCCTTGTTCCTATATAGTGCTTATAATTACTCTACTTACTATAAGCGTTATAAGCGCTCGCTATGATTACTACTACTATTATAAGCAATGACTCCTAGCATTATAAGTAATTACTCCTGTTATTATAAGCAATTACCCTTAGCATTATAAGTAATTATCCTTAGCATTATAATTAGTTACGTAACTAAAGCCTTACATGCTACGCTACGCCCTACGTCTCTCTAATAGGTCTCCTAGTATATAAGACCTACGTATAGCTGTTAAGTTTTCTTATTCTTAGATAGTTATAGTAGTTAAAGACCTTTAGATAGTCTAAGGAGTAGATTAACAAGAGTGCTTAGGTTAGTTCTTAGGCAAAGATAGTTAAGGGACACTTAACAACAAGTGTTGCTATAAAGTATTGTTATAGTCTAAGATTACGTAACTTAATTAGCTAATTAGCAACTTAGAGGATTATGTACTAATCTATCTCGCCTTATATATTTAAGCAACTCTTGTTTAATCTTTTCTATATAACATAAATATATAATACTCTTTTTGTTATTTAAATCTTTATTAGATTAAATTATTGCTTTTTTACTTTATAGTTATAAGCCTAGCGCTATAATAATTATAGAGAAAGATTTTCTCTATGTATTCTTCTACTGTTAGCAAAAGCCTTAATTTAATTACTCTAATTATTGTTTACTCTTTATGTCTTTATAAAGACTTTTGTTTACCCTAAGCAAACTATTACACGCTGTTATATAACTATTATAATAGATTCTACGTCTAAGGCGTTTAAGACATTAGTTTGCCTTAAGGATTATACTACGTTTAATAACTAGTGTAATAATAAGTGTAATAGATTAGATAGATAGCAGCGTAGGTAGACCGTTATAAGCAGTAGGTATAGATTATAAGGGAGATAAATCACTGCCAAGCCACCTTGGCCGTAACAGGACCTATATAGCCTAATATGTGCACAGACGGCCTGTAATAACCTACACTAACCTATTCTAGCCTGTTCTAGCCCGTAAGGTCCCAAAGAACCTTACATTATCCCCCTCCTATAACTAGCGACGCCCTAGCGCCCTTAGCAACTAGTAACGTGGAACCCCTAAGTGAAGGTAGAAAAAGTCTAGTAAGTAAGAGTTAAAGTAAGAGAGAAACTAGTAGCGTGTACTAGGCTGCTGCCTAGACTAGCGCCGCCAAGCCCGCTAGTAAGCGAGCTGCCTAGTTAGCCCCCCTAGCTCGAATCCCTCTATCCCTCTTTCTCTCTACGCCCTACCCTGCCTTTTCCTTTCTAGCAGGGTCTATAGATCTTGTGAGTATACTAGCCCTCTTTTTAGTCTGTTATAGCTTATACTAACGCATTCTAGCCTATTCTAACCTATATTAACCCTAAGGAACCTGCCTTAGCCCTATTCAACCTCTTCTGCACTATGCTGAACAAGACTAAGGCTATTAGGCTCTATAAGGCCTACTTAAGGGAGCCTATGTCTAACAACCCCTGCCTATAGTGCATTAATGCTCTCTTAACGCATGATATAACTAGCAAGGGCAATAGATGTTATTTGCTTGCTAACAAGTTCCTTAAGATTAAGTTTAAGACTAAAGATAGTAGTTAATATACTAAATGTAGGTATTATATAAGCAAGAACAAGGCATCCTTTAAGGTAACCTTTTCTAGCTTATTCTAGCCTATTCTAGCCTGTTATAGCTCCCTTAGAGCTGTTCTAGGTTATACTAACATATTTAGCTCCTAACTAATAACGCTAATGTTAAAGAGTACTATAAGGCCCTAGCCAACGCCTTCACGGACATCAGGGCGCTATTTATTAGCAATAACGGCAATCCTAGCAACAACGACAGCTATAGGGACCTAGCTACGCGTGCTAAGGTTCGTGAGGCTGCTTAGAGGTTGCTTAAGGTTATATTAATGTAAGTTATGCTCCTATATGTCCCTTTAGGCTATAATTACTAATAAGAGGATATAGAAAGTCCTACAAGCCCTACGTAAAGCACTTGTTCCTTTATTTAGGTACTATAGACAAGATTAGCTGCTCTAGGGTTTATAGCAAGCTCTATAGCTAGGACAAGGTTAGTGTAGCCTAGCGTAAGGCTAAAAAGCGCAAGAAGCTTAAGGAGAGCAAGTCTAAGCCTAATAAAGTCACGCCTAAGAAAGTATGTCCTCCTTTTCCTTATAATAGCCTATTTAAGCTTATTCTAACCTATTTTATGCCTAGCAAACTCTTAGCAACATAAAGAAAGTTAGCACTAAGCAGAAGATTATAAAATAGGCTTGTTATAAGCAACAGGCCTATAAAGTTGCTCTAATAGCTAATATTAACTGTCTTAAGCAGAAGAAGAGAAAGAGTATAGCAGACAAGGCAGAGCTAAAGAAACTTAAGAAGGATCTTAACAAGCTAGGTGGCTCTAATGCTCCTAGCGCTGTTCTAGCTCTTTTAGAGTTATAGTTAAGTCCTTAGCAATCCTTTTAGTAATTTTAGTCCTTTCTAGCCCTTTATAGCCCTTTCTAGCTCTTTTAGGCTTATTCTAACCCCTTTTAGCGTCTTTTAGGCTCTTTTAGAGTGTTTTTAGTAGCACCTACTCCTTAATACCTAGCAGACAGCGTTCCTCCTAAATTTTATAGTCTAGAGTCTATCTAATATCTTAACTTAAGCCTTTTTGTTTTTATTAATAAGTAATATAAAGTTTAATAATTTCTTTAAACGTTCTTAATTCCTAATATATCTCTCTTTCCTAGCTAGGGAGCAAAGGATTGCTATTAAACATAACTTAGGCTAGCTTTTTTTGCTGCCTTATTTCTAAAAACCTAGAAGTAGGAAAAACGTTATAAAGGTATAATCTATGTTCCTATTGTCCCCCTTTCTAGGGCTAATAACCTTATCTAGCCTCTTTAGACCTTTTTAGTGCTATTTTATGTTATTTCTAGAACTTTTATAACGCATTGCTTAAGATGTTAGAAGGTAGTTTCTATAAAGCCTTATCTTCTTTATAGTCTTTCTATTTTACTTTATATTCCTAATTTCTGTTACTTCTAACCCTTTGTTTTAGGATCTTATCTATATAGTACATGTTATCTCTAAACGCGCGTAGAGTGTCTACTATCTCCTATGTTAGGTATAAAATAGATCCTGTTAGTTTCTAGGGTTCTAGTAGCAACAAGTAGAATATAGAGTAAGCTTTTCTAAGCCCTAGAAGGTCTACTTAGTATACATCTCTACTAAGTTTCTTAACTACCTCCCCTAGGCCTAAGAACTTCTAGTTAAGTTTCTTCTTTAGCCTTATAGACCTAATATGTTAGTTAGAAACAAGCACCTAGTTGCCTACTAACAGATAGAGCTCCTTCTAGTGCTTGTTAGCGTAGGCTTTCTAGTACTTGTTTATAACCTTAATCTTCTTTTTACATTTATTTTAAAGTTCTAGAACCTTGTTTGCTAAGGCTTCTCCTATAGAGGAGAGGCCCTAGCCTAATAGTTAACCTAGCTACTAGGGTTATATAGAGTTAGTGCCTATATTAGCGTAGAAAGGCGTAATCTCTATAGTTATATGTTTGCTATTATTATAGGCAAACTCTATAATAGGCAGCTATGTTGCTTAATTATCCTGTTTAAGGCAACAGAATATCCTAAGGTACTGTTTAAGTGTTTAGTTCTGCCTTTCTGTTTATCTATCTGTTTATAGGTAGAAGGCTAATAAGAGGCGCCTAGTCACGTCTAAACAGTAGCAGAAGGTATCCTAGTACTTTGAATTTATTATAGGTCCTTAGTCTAATATTACTATAGATAGTATACTATATAGGCGTATTATTTCCCTTGTCTAGGCTTCTATAAGGGTCCTTACTAACTATTTAGACTATGTAGAGACATAATATGCTATCTTTGTTAGGCAGTCTATAACAACTATTATAGAGTTATAAACAACTCTATTATATATACTTAGAGGTAATTTAGTAATAAAATTAAACGTAACGTGTTGCTATAGTTTGTCTAGTAAAGGAAGAGGATTAAGAAGTCTATAAAGGCAATGTCTAGGTGCTATAGCACGCTTGTAGTGTAAGCAAGAGCTAATATACTCTTCTATATCCTTTTTTATCCCTTTCTATTAGTACTAGCGTTAAAGCTTCTCTAGAGTCTTTATAACGCTAAAATGACCTGCTAAAGGGTCGTTATAACACATAGCTAGAGCTATGCCCTTACCTTTGTTTATAAGGAGCTCTATTTTACTAAGTTAGTTAGAAAAAGCTTCTTCTAACTTTGTTTAGTCTTCTAGAGCCCCTTTTAGCATAAAGAGAGCTATGTTATGCTAATCTGTCTCTATTAGTCTCTAACTATAGGGAATTTAGATCTTAGGTACGTAGCAGCATGTTACTATAGAATTAAGAGTCTTTATAACAGCGTTTACTTTAAACAACGCCTCTTTACGCACCTTTAAGAGCATTTCTTGCATAAGAGAAACATGTTCTTCTCTTATATAGAGAGAGCTAGATTCTACCTCTTTTATATAGTTAGGACAACATAACAGGCTGTTAGCAGGGTTCTATGCCCTAGGTTAGTAGATAATCTTGAAATTATACCTGCTAAGCCTCTAATAGGCCCTAACTTGCTAGCAGTTTAGGGACTTCGTCTCTATAAACTAAAGGAGGTTCTAATAGTCTATATAGAGTATAAAGTATACTTTTTTAAGGTATTAAGCAAAGTAGTATAGGCTTTTATTAATAGCAAGAAGTTCTTTATTATAAGTGTTATAGTTATACTCTACGCCTATAAACTTCTTTAAAAATATGTTAACTAGGCGCTATAACTTTTAATTATGCTCTTCTAGGACTAATTAGCTTAGTATGCCTAAGATTGCCCCTTCTAAGGCATTAACCTCTACCTAGGTAGGTCTTCTATGCTTAAAGTAAGCAAGGACTAGAATTCTAAGGAAAGTATCCTTAAGTGCCTAGAAGGCAGCGCGCCCTTTAGGGCTAATGTCTAAGATTATACTTTCTTCTTTCTTTATTTATAGCCTCTTTTTGCTACGTTTAGCTCCTTCTAGGTTAAAGTAGTTAAAGAGAGTGCTAAACAGGAAAAACTATATATAAACTAGCAGTAATAGTTTATAAATCTAATAAAAACCTAAATATTTCTTACTAAGAATAGTTCTAGCTATTTTTAAATTATTCTTACTTTTTCTTTATTAACACTAATTCCTTTAGGAGACACTATGTACATAAAGAACTTAGTATAGTTAGTATAGAACTTACACTTGCTAAGCTTTATAAAGAGCTTAGCCTAGCGTAGTTAGGACAGAATTTCCTTCACGTGCTCTTTATGTTCTTCTTTTAAGTCTAAAAAGATTAAAATATTATTAAGGTATACTATATAGGTTATATTAACTAGTCCTAGCAGGACCTAGTTAATATGCGCCTAGAATTAAGCAGGAGCGTTTATAAGGCTAAAGGGTATCACTATATATTTAAAGTAACTATATTAGGTATAGAAAGCAGTTTTCTATTTGTCTCCTTTTATAATCTAGATCCTATAGTAGGCTTCCTAGATGTCTATCTTTATATAGACTTTAGCGCTAGCTAGCTGCTCTAGTAATTCCTTAATTAGAGGCAGTATATGTTAGTTACGTATAGAAACCTTGTTTAGGCCTTAGTAATCTACGTAGAGCCTTAGAGAGCTGTCTTTCTTTTTTATAAAGAGTATAGGTGCTCCTACTAGCAACTAAGACCTACGTATGAATCCCTAAGCTAGATACTTGTCTAGGTACTTCTATAAGTACTATAACTCTACTATAGACATACTATATAGCAGCTAGTAAAGTAGACAGGCCTTAGGCTCTAGCTTAATAGCTAGGTTAGACGGGCTATGTATAGGCAACTCTATAGCGTCTTCTTTAGAGAACACATCTGCAAACTTGTAATATATAGAAGAAAGCTAACCTATTTCGTCCCTTTATAGCGCTATCTAGGCTACTAATAACACTAGGCACGTATAAACGTCTACGTTAGGTACGTTTAACGTCCTAGCAAACTCTTCTACTATTTCTAAAGCAACCTTTTTAAATTTATACTTAGGGGGGAAATCTTTTCCCTTAATACCCTAGTATAACATTCTTTAAGTATTAAAATTTAGTTTTAGACTAAATTTATTAATCTAGGGTAGGCCTAAGTATATTTTATACTTACGTAGGTTAGCAACTATAAAGTTAATTTGCTAGTCCTAGAGCCTCCCTTAAGAATCCTTTACACGTATACTAGTTGTTACTAGGCTATAAATAGTTATCTTAGTCCTGTTTATAGCCTAAGCTACTAGCTTAGGCAATAGATTAACATGTAAGTTAGCAGCCTTAGCCTAGCGTAAGCTAAAGAGATTAAGCTAAGAGCTACTATTAACTAGGGCCTCTAATGTCTCTTCTCTAAGCTTAGCGCCTACTATAAGCATCTTTGTCTTGTTTAAGAACAAGCAGTCCCTTAAGGACTCTACTAGGCAAGGCTATAATTCCTTTAACAAGGCAATGTAGGCAGCAAGGTAGAGAATTAACCCCTCTGCCTCTTGCCTTTTCCCTAGCCTCTAAAATTAGGCTTAAACTTGTCTCTATTGCCTTCCCTAGGCTATAGGTAGTTAGGGCTATAATAACCTAGCTTGCTGTAGTTCTAGCAGGTCTTGTTGTCCTGCTTCCTATTGCCTTTAGCCCTACTAGCCTTAGGCTAGTTATACTTGCCTACTTTAGAGCGTTTTAGGGCATCCTAGGCCTAATTAGCGCTTAATAGTACGCGCTAGTGTTTTTTAGCGTGTTGTTTAACAGGAGGGACATAGTTGTCCTTATTAGCGCGCTTAGAGCATGTCTAACGCTAGACAAGGTTTACTTGTTCCTTAAGCTTAATAACATTATCCTGTTAGGCATTAGGCATTAGCTTAAGGACTTTCTATACTTAGTTGCTTAATATAGCTAT
This sequence comes from Clohesyomyces aquaticus, assembly GCA_002105025.1. NCBI lineage: Eukaryota > Fungi > Ascomycota > Dothideomycetes > Pleosporales > Lindgomycetaceae > Clohesyomyces > Clohesyomyces aquaticus. The sequence goes on from MCFA01000382.1 coordinate 18,585, forward strand.
AAATTTATATATCTATTAGACAAGATTATTAGATTTAACCTTGTCCTATAATAGACGCAGGTAATTAAGCAGTTTAGAGGGCGACTGCCCCTGCCTCTGTCTAGCATACTTAATCTAGAAGTAAGCTGCTATCTAACGCTCTGCCTTAGTACTAAGGGCATCTAGCATATATTCCTTTAGGAGTAGCTATGTTAGGGCCTAGAAGGGGTTTTCTCTAGCCTTTTAGTGCCTATACGTTTCCTAAAGGGTCTTAAGGGTCTCTAAAACATAGTTAAGACTAAAAGTAACTTTCTATTATTCTGTTTAGAAGCTTAGAGGGTTATAGAAGTAGAAGCCCTCGTAGGCTTGCTCCTATATGTTATAGTCTACCTAATTCTTCTTGTTATAACAATGTAGTAGATTAGGGCAGAGCAGTTAGAAAGTACTAGCTACACTATAGATCTAGAATCTCTAGTTATCTTCTATTAATAGTAACTAGACTGCTATAACATTACTAGCTCGCGCTTGCTCTAGAGCCTGCTCTAGGAGCGAGATCTTAGTTTAATCCTTAAACTCTTAGAGTTTAGCGCGCAGAATAGCTAGGCGTTGCGTAGGTGTCTCTACTAGTGGCGTGTCTAGCATTAACTCAGGTTAATAGGGTAGAGGTGCTAGTTGCTAGGCCCTAGAGGGCCTAGCTAGTGGTCCCTCGCTAGGGGCGTCCTAGCGGGTCGACGATTAGAGGGATTAGGCAGACATTATAATAATCCTGCTAATAACTGTTCCTAGGTTGCTAAGTATAGTTAGAGCAATTTAAATGTAATAATAAGTGTAATAGATTAGATAGATAGCAGCGTAGGTAGACTATTATAAGCAGTAGGTGTAGATTATAAGGGAGATAAATCGCTGCTAAGCTACCTTGGCCGCGACAGGACCTATATAGCCTAATATGTGCACAGACGGCCTGCAATAACCTACACTAACCTATTCTAGCCTGTTCTAGCCTATAAGGTCCCAAAGAACCTAATAACTAGTATAACACTCTATAATACTTAGCTAGGTTAAAGGGCATATAGAAATACATTAACTCTAATGCTATTAAAACACTAGTTAGTATTCTAAGATTAAACACTCTAGATAGCACTATTTTAAGCACAACAACATAGAAATAGCTGCTTGTTAACAAGAAACTAATTTGCCCTAAGCTACTAGCTAAGTTTTCTCTTGCTAAGAACAAGAATGCTAAGACAGCAGTATCTTATAAAGAGACAAACAAGTCTTAGCTTAAGACATACTTGCTCTAGGTAAGCAATTATTAAGCAAGTATAGTTAAGTATACTAACACTAAGAACACTCTTAACACTATATCTAACTAGATTATAAAAAGCGTTAACTAGAGCATCCTTACTCTTGTCTATAGCAAGCTTATTAGCTAGGACAACACTTTAACTTATGCGCTAGTCTATGAGCTTAAAAGGATCTACGCTCTACGCTTATTAAGCACTTAAGAGCTTATTTGCTAATAATACTAACTTTACTTAAAGAAAGCTAAGGCTTCTTATGTTAATGTTAACATTTAGTTTTATAAATATTATTATTATTATTTAATCTATTTACTGTCTATTTTAAGCTCTAGTAGCTTATGTAGACTTTTGCTATAGAATAAAACTTATACATAGAGAAAACCTTCTATATGCTATATTTATGTTCCCTTTGCTTTTTGCCTATAAGGGTACTACGTTTTCCTTTTGTCTTAACTGCCTATGCTGTTACACTTGCCCTTAGTAAGGGGCTTAAGAGAGAGAGAAGGAAAGAGAGTAAGAAAATAGAAAGAAAGGGAGAGGTATTTATATAAGGGGTAGTCTAGCAGTCTTTAGTAGCGTTATGCTAGCGTTGTGGTAGCGTTAGAGCAGCGTTTTCTTAAAGGTCTGTCTAGCCTAATAGTCCCTAGATCTCTTAGTATGTTACTGTTACGAACTACTAGCGCTAGCCCTACTATAACTAGTCGCCTTGAGGGAGTTGCTCTGTTAGAACTAAAGGCAACAGCAGAGTAGGGCTGCTAACTAAGCAAGAAGGCTTGGCGCTCCCTACGCTCTTCCTAACATAATAGAGTAAGCAGAGCAAGTTATATGTTAGATGCTCTTAGTGCTCTTACTAATCTTATAGAGCAAGTAGAGCAAGACAGAGCACTTAACATTATGTATCTCTATATCTAGAAGGCAAACTCCTCTTATAGAAGTTCGCGTTTAACCTCTTAGTTATACTTAATACATTAGTTACCTAATCCTTATAGATTATACCCTTAATACTATAAGATTACTCTACATTGCTAGACCTTATTTTCGCCCTAAGAATTAACTAACAAGACTACTGCTTCTACTAACAACTACTAAGCCCTTGTCTCCTTTTAAGAAGTTAAGACCTAGTAGAAGTAGTACTATAACATTTTAAACGCCCTTAAGCAAAATAAGCAACACTTTAATATAATCTACTCTAGCTAAGAGTAGCAAGACCTACGTTACTACCTTAAAGGTAGCAAGACTTAATCTTTTTTATAGAGAATAAAAGAAACTTAAAGCATAGATCTTTTAGTTTAATGTTTACTTTTATGTTAAAAGTAAAATTAATAACAACAACTATGCTATGCTTATAGTCTTCTATATAAAAGAAAAGGCTTATAATTAAGTAAAACCTTACCTTAAAAAATATCTAGACAAAAATAATTATAAAAACAAAATTACTTATATGTTTAAAGAACATAATAAGTATAAAGAAAAGCTTTAATAGGCCTTTACTATTCCTAGCAAACTAGCTATTGCTAAACAAATAATCTAATAACTCTGTTAAGCTAAGTTAGTTAGTAACTACGCTAACGACTTCTAACGCTACGCTATCTAGACTAAATAGAATAATTAGGCTCTTATAAGGATGTTCTAACAAGGACTTAAAGCTAAAGTTTACGCTAAACTTATGTAAACTTCTATAACTACTAATACCCTAGACAACCTTATTAATAAAGCTACTTGCTTAGACAATAAACTCTATAAGTATAAGCTAGAGTTACAAGCCCTTACTACGCTACGTGTAACTAGGGACAAGGGACAACAATGCTATAGGTTTAACAAGGGAAAACAACAAAACTATATAGATAGATACTACTGCTCTAATAGACCTAAACTAATGCACCTAGATACTATAATTAAAGAAAGGAACCTAAAAAGCTATAACAAGAAAAGAATTGCTATAATAAGTAATACTAGTTAAGAAACCTAAAAATGCTATAATTATAGAAAAATAGGCTATATTAGTAGGAACTGCTATTCTAAGAACAAAGTTATATAATAGCTTAACGTACTTACTACTAGCATATTAAACAAAACTAAAGACACTAAGTAGAAAATTATTAGTTATAAAAGATTATAAGGAACAGACATTAGAGACAAAGTTATTAATAAGTTCTATAGACTAATAACAGGACACTATAAGGACAATAATCTTAGTAAACTACGTATAGGAGTTAAAAGCGCTAACAAGGAACTAACCTTAGACAATGCACTATAGGAGTTTATTAACTACGTTAATAAACTAACTAAGAAAAACTACATTAAACTGCTTAGGCACTTTAGTAACAAATAGCAAATAAAATAATAGGAAGACTAAGAAGTTATAGTCTTAGACAAAGATAAGCATAAGATCTACTAGGACCTATAACGCACTACTAATAGAGAATACTATAATTAGGACATAATTAGTGTAGAGAGATACTTTAACTAGATAAACGTAAAAAGCATAAACATGTACCTACTAGACTAGTATACTACACTAGAAAACATTAAGCAGGAACTTAGAGTACTCCTAGATGTTAATAATAAAAAAGTATCTTTAGATCCTAAAGAGCAGAACAAAGAGCCTTAGTAGACTAAGTTGCTAAAACAACGCCTAAGCTAGCTACTAAATTTTAGCAATGCTCTAGGAAAGGCACTATACTAAGAGAAGACTAACATATAGCTATAGGAACAAGAAAGGGTACGTAAAGAAAACGCTTCTATAGTACTAGGTTACTAGCTAGATTACTAAAACTAACTCTATAGTAACATCTAATAGGAGTTATGTAATTACGACTTATATAAGGATTACTATAACTAACGCGTCTAACAGGACGTAGTACGTTTGAGTACTATACGGTTCGTATAGTTACACGAGCAGGACGTACGTACAGCTCCTTTGAACCGTATAGTATAGTAGCCGTACGTAGTGAAGCTCAACAGTATAGCCGTACGTACAGTATACCGTTGAGTGTACTGTTGAGTATACTATTGAGTAGAGTATATAGAGGTCGAGGTCGGCCGAGGGAGGTTGACGATAGCGCCTGTAGTGTAACTGTTAGATCTGCTGTACAACAAGCAGAGTTTTCTCGATAGCCCACCGTAACAGAGAGATGATTTCCTCTAAGCGTTCTCTCCTAAGTCACCATCTCTATCCTATCTATTCTGATCCCTATCGCCCATCTCGTTAATATGAGTCTCTATAACTTCCATTAAGCTAGCCGCGCGCGCCGTACCAACAATCAAGCTCTCGCGTCGTCGTCGTCGTCGTCGTCTCCTACGCCTCTCGTCACACACTATTACTACGCAGGCTCTTGTCGTTTAGAGGAGTCGCGCTCGTCGTTAACCTCGTTGTCTTAAGAAGGTTCTGCAGCGCCCGTAGACAACAATAAACAAGCGTAGGATTTTCCTAAGAATAGTCGTAAGAACGTTAGGCTACGCTTTAAGGTTAAGTAAGAGAATATATCTGTTAATAAGAGGAAGTTAAAGGGCAAGCAGCTTAGTTACCGCGTGAAGCACCTTAGCGTTCTTTAAGGAGGTCGTAAACAGTCGCCTGTGTAGAAGCACGGAGCTAAGTTGTAGTATACTAAGGATAACAGCAAGAAAGTAAAGGTTTAGCTCTATAAGCTCTACTACCTCTATAGCATTTAAGATGCTAGTAGGTTCGTTAATAGGTATGCGCATATAACTAAACACCTCTGCAACAATTATAAAATTAACGCTAAAGGAGCGCCTATACCTTAAGGTCCTCGTACGCC
>MCFA01000383.1:0-23504 GCA_002105025.1 Clohesyomyces aquaticus
GAAGGAAGCTCAGAAGCTCATCTATGTACTCGGAGTGCCGAGCCTCCACTAGTACTAGTATAGCGTAGCTCCTCACAGTAGTAGTAGCTGGCTAGGTTGATGGCGATCCACAGCGCTTTCAACCGAACGCAGTGCGCTACGTCTCGCACGATCCTTGACCGTAGGCTTTGTATGTAGCTCGCAAGTTCCAGTAAGTCAGATTGTACAGCTCCTTTCCTCAGCCAGTTCTTTTGCAACTGCAGCGCCTCGATCGTAGCGCCACAGAGGCAATTCCTATCAATTATAACAGTTCTTCTGCCTCTGCTGAACGCTCGCTCGCAGTCGCAGCTCGTGCTTGGTATCGCGAGGTAATCAATCGCGATTTTGAATAGTGTAGGATATCGACCGCGCCTGACTTGAAGCCACTATTAGAGAGGATCTGTATAGAGAATATCGTCGTCTTTTGCAACCGTTAGGTCAGGTACGTGGCTAGCAAAGTACTGCTCAAGCTCGTTCGTTTTTCGCGCTCTCTTGTAGTTCTTCTCGCCCGTAAACATGGTGACGCCAACTAATAGAGTCCTAGCGTATCAAGCGTCGTATGCTAGGAGCTTCTAGCGTGTGGGAGGCTCTAGCTAAGGCTCATCCTCCTCCTTATTAGCTTCAAGGTATCGTTGAAAAATTGTCTTTATAGAGAGCTTAGCCTTTTTATACTAGTCTTTGTCGTGTCTCTATTTATCCTTAAACTAAAGTATACAAAAAGCTAGGTAGAGGATTATAGCAACAGCGTAGTAGGAGACTAGCAGATTAATAATAATCTTCTGCTAATACGTTATTAGTTTCTCTAGCCTAAACGCGACGCTGTTCTTAAGGTACAGGTCAGGCTTGCGCTCATAATTAAGCTTCTTCTTTATCTCCTACAAATCTATATACAGCAGTTGCAGATTAATAATAGACATCTAGAGCAACCTATTCTTAGCGTTGCTCTCTAGTCTCTTAGTTATCTCATAGAAAACCTAGAGAAAGTCTATAAGGCGCTTAACCTTCTCCCACTCCTCTTCTGTTATTGGATTACGTAGAGCAGCGTTGCCAGGTACGTAGCAGTCCTTGTCGTCGTTCTCTGTGCCCTGCTAATTGCGTATAAACTTGTTAATAGCATCCTTAAGCTCTAGGCAGCGTACGAGCATAAGGTAGGTAGAGTGCCATTAGATACTGCTGTCTTATAGTAAATTAAGAGTGCTAAAGCTCTAGAGACAATTAACTTTGCTTATCTTCGTCTATATATCCTTAAAGGCTTCCTAGCGCTTATGTAATGATAGCACGGCGTTAACAAAGTTATGTAGCTTCCTAACAACCCTATGTTTGCAATAGAGGTCAAACTGCTCCTAGGGAGAAGCCTGCGCGAGTTTAACTTTGAATTAACTTAATCCTTTGCCATAGATAACTGCCTTAAGCACTAGCTAAATTATATAGCTAGTACAGCGTATGCAGTGCTCTCTATTAAGGTTAATATTAAGATGTTTTATAAGGGCTAAGATAGTCACGTTATTGTTGTTTAACGCGTTGTTAGCAACAAAACAGCAGAATTTTAACGTGATATTATAGTTAATAATAACCCTATAGATTACGCGCGCTTAATTCTCTTCTATATAGTCGCCCTATAGATTATAAAAGCTAATAAGTAGGTCTTAGTGTTAATAGTTAGCATCTAGTTATAGTGTAAGAATCTAATTTTCCTACGCTAAGGCGCTAAAATCATAAGCTAAAGTTATACTAATAAAGTAGGCTACGACTCTAAGGAAGGAGAAGTAGTTAGGAGAAGTCTATATATTAACGCTTAGCATGATTTTTAACTAGGCTATTCTTAGTGTTGTTTTAATCTCCTGTTTTTGCTCTATAAGACTGCTGTTAATATAGGTTAAGATAGTTATAGGGGACGTAGGCAGGGCGTTAAGAAGATTAAGGCAGTTCTAGGTTAGGAGACCCTAAAGTTCTGCTAACAATGCGTTTGCAAAGGATTAATCCTAAAGGATAGTCTAGTCAACTAACGCTCTCTATAACCTGTCCTCCTGCCAAACGCCATGGCCTCCCTGCCGCGCGGAGCCTGCTACTGACGAAGCTGCTTCCCATGGATCTAATGGAGGGCAAGGATTATCTGGCAAGAGACCGCCGCCGCGAGTTACATCTATACGATGCTCCTTCACGAGATGGGCTTGTATATAGCTATATCTATCAACAACCCAGGTGGCGCTTCGCGAGCCTCTGAGGTAGCAGATCCTACAGACCTAGAGCTTCGCTAGTGTCGCTTCTCCTGTATAGAGCAGCTCAGCGCCGTGTTTCTATATAGCAGATGGCTTCCAATTCCCCTAGATCTATAAGAGATGCTTTACTTAATACCCTAGCACCTCTAGCCTTAGCTTCTTATCCTTTAACTAAATATTATCCTATTTAATTAAAAAACAAACGCCTATATTCTTCGCAGAGTTATTAGGAAACTCATAGCTATGTCTATTAGCTACTAATAAGGGAGAGCTCTCCTAAGAGTCCTAGGATAATACACTAGAGAGCAATGACCTTAACTTCTTAAGTTAACAAGAACAGGCGTAATAGGATACTAAGGAAGGAGACGCGTGAGCGTTACGCCGTAAGGCTACACAACTACGTATTATAAAGTTATCTATAAAGAGATAGAGGGAGACAAACTAACTGTTAAACGTACTATAGGTTAGTGTATAATTAACTTGAAATTAGCAGGTAATCTCCCCCTAATCAGCATTAAAAACGCGTCTAATATTAATAGGGACTGTACTTATACAAGTCCAAGCCAATAGGCGATCCTCCACCAAAAGTGAGACGCACTACGGCACGCAGTGCACCCTCGATAGACGAAACGAAACGCACTAATAAGCTACTGCGTTCGTTCAGTCACGTGAACGCAGTTGAGACGAAACGCAGTAAACGCAGTGCGTTCGGTTGAAAGCGCTGGCGATCTATCAGTATTGGCTAACGTCGTAGGATCGATTGGGCGAGATGGTTTTTGAAGGACTGTGACGCCTGTAGCCTCAGGGTTGACGTATTCCCAACCGTCTGCTGCTTCTGCAAGCCTCTGTATAGTGTGGAACCAGAGCTCCCAGTTGCTCGGGCCCTGTAGGATGATGGTTGAGCTTGCTTTCGACATGGATGCGACGACGTAGGTAGGTAGGTAGGTAGGTCTATATTGATTTAGAATAGTGTGGATGAGGCCAGGCTCATAACTGTAAGCAGGTGGGGGCCAGGTGTCACTAGAGATAGAGAGCAGATATAGTGGGTGTATTGAGGGTTCTCGTGTGTATTGTGTGTAGTGTTCTGTATTGTGTGTGTATTGTACAGATCAGAGGCTCTTGTAGTAGTTGATCGAGCTTAGTCATAGGACATGTATAGTCATGTGACGTAGCTCTGGCTGCTTACAATTAAGCTTATAACTAAATAGTAGGTTAAACGTGGAAGTCTATAGAGTGGTTTTCCTTGTTTCTATATACTACTAGCAATTACTTTAATAGTTACTATCGCCGTGAGCGTTCACCTTAATAGTCGCTATTATCGTGAGCAATAGTTCTTGGCTTGGTGAGCGATAGTCCTTGGCAGTACTATCACGTCACGTGACCGAACTCTCTACATGATGTGCCGCACCCTATCCCCCTTGATTGGCCTTTGGTACAAAAGGTTCGTCGCATGGTGTCCTGGACGCCTGGCGTCGTAGGATCGTAACATCTCGCCACTCGAGCTTTTTGTGCAACCCTATTTTCCCGCTGCCGCATGCCCAGATTGTTTAACTGAGCCTTTTCCCCCTCAGCCCCCCTTTTCCCGACATCACGTGTCCATTAACCTGACTTTACCGAGGAACCCCGGTCACAGGGGCCGTGTTTCGAGACTCAACGGCCTGTCGAAGTCACAACTGGCACTTGACATCCGCGCAACTCTCCGACAACACCGGAGCGGTATTTCGCAGAGGGCGTTAAGAACCAGCGCGAGTCCATGTTTTCGGCTGGCGTCTGCAACACGATCCTTCTTAAGGATCGAGATCCTGGCGTAGCCCTCCCACTCCCTGATCTTAATGCCATATCCTGCCCAGCTACGATGAGCGAAATGCTTTTTGCCTACAATAAGGACGATGCTATCTGTCTTCTACAGAGTCTCCTCGTTTTGCTGTTCTTCCGCGCGACAATGGAAACCTCGAAGCTTCTCAACACTCCTATATGCACCCGAAGGAGCACCGGCCCACCCAGTCACTTACAAAACTCAATTCTCGACGGCGACCAAAGCGGCGGTCCAAGCGCGGATCCAAGCGACCCTCGGCATTCACATAGGCAGAAGATGAGATACTATTGCAGCACCGAGACAAATGGTCATTGGTAAAGAATTTCGTGGCGGACGAGCTGGGGAGAGCTTGTCAATGCATGTACGTGGCTCTTGTATCGAATCACTGGCAAGAAATAACGCATAGTAATCAGAGCGAGTTGCAACCTTCTCCAAGCCAGTTAAAGCAGAAAGAGCTGGTAAGGTGTCCGTTGTCCAATCAGAGTTCAGGGATCAGGCATTGTCTTCGAGGATTTTAATGAAGGTGACTGTCTGCGGGCCTAACATGTGTGCAAGACTGCTGTCATTATCAACACTTTGTCTGCTCGTGTAATAATTACGCAAACTTATCACACGTCTCCGGTCGAGTTGGCGACATGATAAGCACCGCACTCTGTCACACGCTAATGGGACATGCAGGCATTTCCAATCACGTGGAGGGACATATGTCGGTGATTTTCAGGGTCCTCCTCACCTGAAGTGCCGACGTAGCTTATCGCAAATTCACAAATCCTTCTTGTGGGGAGCTGGCTTGGTTTCTCGCGGTGGGAAACAGTGGCTCAGCTGGCTGCGTTGTGGGTTGTTCCAGTTGGACCGTCGTGTGATGAGGTCTCACAGCAGAACAAACTGACGCAAGCGTCCCTTCGCTTGGTTTGAGAGCTGGCGGCCGATGCATCCCCTGGCCTGGCTGGCTGGCGGCCAATGGTCATAATAAGCATCCCGTCGCCAGGTCACCTAGGTCGCGGGCGGGAAATGGCCATAAGCATCCCCGGCCTGTCCCGTGTGGCTGGCAGTCTGTTGACCATCCCCTCGATTGCTGGTGGTTAGTGGAGACAATCCCAGCCTGACGTGACTTGACCCGCATTTTGTGCAGTGGATTCTATCCCCATTGGTTGACATGCCTGCAGGCGCTCTCTTCTGCCGGGGAAGTGTGTTGAAACCGCGCTTATCACGTTAACGACGACGGTAGCAAAACTCTCTGTTTTGACGGCAAAATCTTGCACATATATAATGTAAGCAGCCAGAGCTCCGTCACATGACTACGGTCCTATGACTAAGCTCGATCAACTACTGTGAGAGCCTCTGATTTGTACACTACACATACACATAAGGACACATACATGAGCTACACACAATACACACGAGAACCCTCAGTTCACCCATCATATCTGCTCTCTATCTCCAGTGACACCTGGCCCCCACCTGCTTACATATAACGTGTACCAAGTGGTCCCTCGTGCTCTAATAGTTTCTTTCTCTGGCCGAAATGTCTTATCCTTCTCATTAAACTCTGGTCTAAACTGACCCCTTTTGGGGTCGGGAATCTTGTATGACAGACGCCATTATCCATCACACGGACAGAAACGAAAACGCCTTGCCCCTGGCTTCTCAGCCTAATGACGGGTTCATTCTTATTAACTAGATTCCGTCTATAAGCGCCCCAAACTGCATCCAGGAAGACGCTAAACCATCTAGAATACAACATGGGTCACAACGCCCACGGTCGTAATGTACGAACACGAAGACAGTTTGTCCAATGGGTTTGTCTTTATTAAGCTCTCCGATTGCAAAAAGAAGGAGTACACAGTGCATGGAGAATTACAGGGAACACAGCTTCATTCCTGCAGAACAACCAGAAGCCTGGATCGACTTCGTCGTCTTGAGGACATGTCATGAGCCGGCCTTGCGTAGGGATACGGGCGCGCGTACGGAGGCGGGCTCGTGTAGGGAGACGGGGGTATGTAGGGACACGGATGTGAAGTTGGTGGCTTCAGAAAGTAGAGACTTGATTGATGTGTGAAGGAAGCTCGGAAGCTCATCTATATACTCGGAGTGCCGAGCCTCCACTAGTACCAGTAGAGCGTAGCTCCTCACATACCCCCCCAGGACGTACTCAAGGAGGGAGAACTGGTAGTCAAAATAAGGTACAAAAGCAACCAGGCTGTGAATACAGCTAGTGTAGTCTTCCCAGGTGTTGAACAAGGGGTTAAAGTACGAGCTATACTAAGCATCGTATAGGCTAAAACATAACTTGCGGTGTAAAAGGAAAGTCTTCTCCTTGCTTTAAGTTGCTAATTAAGGGCTACTTAGATTATAATTCCTAACTCTTTTAAATTAAGGAGGATACATCTACCAAGCCTAGTTGCTTAATAAAGGCGGCATGCTTCTGCCTAGGTAGGGGCTTGGTCAATCTGTTGGCGGGCATCTCTGTAGTAGGCTTCCACTTAACTCGCAATCTTCCTGCTAAAGTCTCTTAGCGTACCCAGCTCTAGTAGATATCCACATGCTTAAGCTTCGTTTTTAGCTTGTCCTAATCTCTAGTAACAATTCCTACTGTTTGCTAGTTGTTATACTATAGAATAGGCTAGCAGTTTAGCAAGAAGTGTATATAGTTAAAGAACCTTATCTAGAAACGCATTTCTAAGCCTGCTGCAGAGAGAGCTAAGAGCTCTGCCTCTATAGTTAATTTAGTAACTGTTTGTTATACATTTAATTGCTAGTAAACTGTTATACCCCTAAGCTTAAAAAGTAGGCCTTAAGAGCTTCTCCTGCTCTCTGTATAGTTAGCGTAGGAGGCATTAGAGGCTCTAAAGAAGACTAGTTTATCTATAGGATCTCCCTATATATACTAGTTAAATCTCTCTACTACTTTGTTTAATTAAAGGGCTAAATACTAAGTGCTAATAATATAGCGCTAGCAGTGTTTTAAGTACCGTAGGTGAGCAGGGCTAGGGCTAACAAGGTGCTAAGCAAGTATAGAGTGAGCTATAGCTACATCTAGGCGTGTGCATGTCTCTAGATAAGCTAGTGAGCTAGTCAAAAATCCGTATTCCTTTACTAGCTCTAGATCTAGTTCCTTAGTGTATAGCTCTAGGGGCTCCTCTAGCAATAGATATAGAGAATACTTCTTGTTCTCTTTCTAGAGCAAGAACTTGCTCGCTACCTTTAATATAAAGGAGTCCTATAGCAGAGAGTACTGCCCTGTCTCCTTATTCCATAGCACTTGTATACTAAGGAACTATTTTAGTTTACCTAGGCAGCAAAGCTTATATACCCTAAGCAGAGCTTCTTTAAACTAAATTTAATATGCTTTATTCTCTAGATATACTAGGACAACTATATTGTTAACATAGAAGAACACTAGCAGCTATTTGCTTATAAACAGGCAGGGTACATTAGGGTGCTATTCTAATCTAAGCTTCTTAAGAGTTCTTCGTAGCTTATTAAGCTAGAGCTTTAGAGCTTCCCTAAGTCTATATAGAGCTCTTTTAAGGCGTAGTATTCTGCTAAGCTAGCTCTAGAAGCCTTCTAGAGTATAGCAGTAGTGTTCCCCTAGTAGGTAGGCGTTTAGAAAAGCATTAAGGGCGTTGTATTAATAGATAATAAGACTAAAGAGTAAAGCTAGGGCTAACAGCACCTAAAAGACTTTTGCAGCTAGAGTTACTACGTAGGTCTCCCCCTAGCTTTGCTACATGTCTCCTTAAACGTAGAGACGCGCCTTTAAGCTCTATAGGAAACTATCCTTATTAAACTTATAGGTATACACCTATATTAGTAAAAGGATCTTATTAATTGTTAATAGAGGTGCTAAGGTTGTCTTAAAGCACTCTATCTAAAAGTAGCAGTTAATTTCCTTCTCTATTGCCCTATACTAGCTGTCTACGTATAGGTAAGTCTTTATATTCTTAAACTATTTTAGCAAAGATAGAAGCTAGTCTTAATAAAGTTAAGCTTTAATTGTTAGTAGAGGCTTTTTATTTATTAATTAAAGTAAGGCTGCTATAGCTAGCATGTAGTATGATTTATATAATAGAGGCTTCTAAGAGCGCCTTGTTCTCCCCTCTCCTTAAATAATGTTCGCTTCTTTAACTTCTACAGCTCCTTATAGAGGTGCGTTGTTAAACTGCCTTGCTAGTATATTGTCATCGTCAGGATCCGTGCTTATATAGCCACGCTAATTAGCTAGCCTCCCTAGTTCTAGAGTAAGTACAGCTTGCCTGCCTCCTCTTCTAGGATAAGATAGTCCTGCTTTAGTAGGGTTTTAAGGTTCTCTACGTTTAGCAGGAGCCTTATTAAATCGTCTCTTATTTATACTCTTATCTAGAGTAGTACAATCTAGCGTTAGAGTTTGTTCTAGCGATAGCAGGGCCTAGCCTAGGGCTCTAACGTCTTTTAGTGAGGCTGCCTTCTCTGTATTAAATAGGGGCTTAGCGCTAGACATTAAGTCTATATTATTGCCACCTCTCTGCTCCCTTAGAGGAGCTGAGATAGCTAGTGAAAGAGAGAGCTGCTTAAGCTGCTCGAGCTGCTTGAGGTGTTTAAGAGTCTCTTCTATATTCCTCAAAGGAGCGCTAGTAGGGGATGTGTAGCCCTAGAAACTAAGGCCTGTGAGCATCTAGATAGTGAGATCATCTATTTCCTCTAGCTTAGGAATTTAGATAACCTCAACTAGGCTCTGCACTACTAGTATAGGTAGAAAACCTTGCTCTCTCTTAGCAGTGGGGGCCTTAAATATAACATCTCTAGCCCTAATCACTTAATTAAGGCTTAGCACCTACACTTAGTATATATTAGTAGCATTAAAGCCTACTAATATCCTAATAATAGTCTATAACTCTAGCTTCTTACCCTAAGGGACCTCTTAATTAAGTACGTAGGCTTAGGAGCCCACAATATCTATGTAAGCCTATAAAGGCTTAGCTTCTAATATAAGCTTAAATAGTGTTTTCTAGTCTAATCGCTTAGTAGGCAATTAATTAAGTATGTAGGCTACAGCTCTATATAGCTCGTTCGTGAGGCTAAGAGGGATTTTAGCGTAGCAGGCCAGGGCGCGAGCAACCTTCGTTAATTCCTTTCTAGCTCTTTCTACCCCCCTAGTTTAAGCAGGTATATCTAGTGCCCTAAGCTTATGCTAAATGCCTTTATTAGCTAGGTTAGTAGAGAATTCCCCTTTAAACTTGTTGTTAGAGAGTATATAGAGAACTAGTAGGAGCGTGAGACGCTCTATTCGCGCAATCCACCTCTTAAGAATTAGTATATATAAGCCTTTTAACTTAGTTCTTATAGTTTGCTATAGATGCTAGCTACTAAACTTATAGATCCTGTATATTAACTAGAGGTCTCTATTAAGACATTCTTCTTCTCTAGCTCTTAATTAGATAAGATTAATTAATATTCTTATAAAGGGGCGAGTAGCCTTAAACTGCCTTAGTTGTCTGCTAACAAGCTTATGCATTTAAGCCTTAGTATAGGCGTCGCACTCCCTCTATAATAGGCATAGGTCCCCTAGTATAAGCTTTATCCTAGTAGTGTTCTCTTTAAGGTATTTAATTACCTTAAACCCTATGTGGCCTACAAGCACGTAGGCCTGCGCTAGTAAAGCTTATATAGGTAGTAGAGGTCGCCAAGAGGTTGTTATAAATGCACGTAGTTGGTTCCTTAGCACGCGAATATTGTCCTCTACGTCTACTAGCTAGTAATCCCTGTTATACTAAACATCTATAATCTTTCCCTCTAAGCTATAGAGGTGGCTCTTGCTAGAGTTAAAGTGTATGTTCTTTTTAATAACCCTTAGCAGCGAAACTAGGTTAGTAAAGAAATTAGGTATAAGAGCTACGTTGTTTAGACGCACTAAAACTATCTTTCCATTACTAAGAGCGTTAATGAGTACTGTCCCCTAGGCCTTCACTGTCTTGCATGAGGCGCCAGCGTAGACTACGTCATCTGCTCTAGCCTCATGAGTTTCCTCCCATCCGAAGCCTGTTGAGTTGCAAATATGGATATTTGAACCAGAGTCAAGGATCCACCTGTCTAGCAGCGGTAGCTCAACCACTGGATCTACAGCGTTGAACACCTGATTGGGATAGCGCTGCTGCTCAGGTGGTGGACTGTATACTGCATTTGTCCGCAGCTGGGCTGGTGGGCTGTATACCGCGTTGGTCCGAAGCTGGGCTGGTGGGCTGTATACCGCGTTTGTCCGCAGCTGGGCTGGTGGGCTGTATACCGCGTTGGTCCGAAGCTGGGCCGGTGGGCTGTATACCGCGTTTGTCCGCAGCTGGGCTGGTGGGCTGTATACCGCGTTGGTCCGAAGCTGGGCCGGTGGGCTGTATACCGCGTTGGTCCGTAGCTGGGCTGGGCGGTTCGAACCCCCATCGAGGTTGAAAGTCCTCGGCCTCTCAGGCTCTGCCTCCCTAGTTTCCTGAGCAATCAGAGCTTGAGCTTTCCTCAGATACCCTGGATGGTCCTTGCAGGCCTTCTCGAAAGCTTTGGCCTGCGTATTGCTGACTCTCAAATTAGCTGGGCGTTTCTCAGGCTATAGCAACTAGCAATTAGTGGGTTAGTGACAGAAGCCACAGAGACACTTAGGCAAGCCTCTGTTATCTAGTTCTCTAACCTAGAGCCTTCTGCTAGCCTTGTTCTAAGCTTCTCGCTTAGACTTCGCGCTAGTCTCGTATTTAGCCACCTAGAGCGTTAAGGCCGAGGTTGTGGCCTTAGCCGCAAATGACCCTGCTGGAGCTCTACCCTTTTAAGGTAGCTACAACTAATACGAAAGCTACATGTCTACTGTTTCTAGGAATTATAGAGAATTTTTGCCCTTTTTCTCTATAGCTAGCGTTAAGATACTAATGTTTTAGGCGTAGCCTGCTCCCTTAGCCCACTCTTTGCTCACCGCTTTAAGGAACAGCCGCTAGGCTCTCTATCCGTCCGTTTTAGGGAGTTTGGCCTTCCTTGCTTAATTTATAGTAGGGATCTAGTCTAGTCCCTAGCTTTCTATGCTCTTGCCTTTCCCCTTGCCTTTATGTAAGTTCTCTATTGCTAGTGTTACGAATATCGCTCGCCGGAGCAATATTGTATACAGGACGACACAACGGGACATCACGTTTGACCCAGTCGAGCCCAACGACGATGCGAGCCCAATGACGGAGGCGTGGGACGACGGCCCTATAGAAGACAACGACCTCGGAGGGGAGGCTTGGCACAACATGGACACGTGATCCAACATCACGTGTGCCGATCTGTTGATCTGTACCACTTGGCGGCAACAGATCAACAGATCAAGGGAACGACGATCTGTGCGATCTGTGCCTCTTGGCGGCGACAGATCAGACGGATCACGAAGGAACGGACTAGTATATAGGGATCGCGGATCCCCTATGTAGTTCCTTTGTAGTCAATCTCATATTCTTGCACACAGGCACCCTCAACAAGTGACACTTCATTGTGAATCCCTCGCAAGTATACTATTGGCCTACCACTTCCGACGTCTACCTTGTACCGTTCAAAGCACAACCACCCCTACGCTTCCCCGGCAACCCTCCCCTTAGCCAAGGCTTAGGCAAGTTACCGCCCCAGCGTTACAGCTAGAGACAGAGTCCTCTCTCTTCTCTAGGCCTTAGGAGCAAAGTAAGCTTTTAGGCGCTTAAGCTGTTCTTAGAGTTCCTCCTTATCTTATATAATACACATGTATAAGGTGTTAATTGTTCTTATAACTAGATCTATAAGCAAGTTAAGAGCAATCTTCTTCGTCCTGTATACTATCTCTTTTAATTTCCACACCTTATATGTAAACTTATAGGCCTCTTTGTCTTCCTTTAATAGCTCTATAAAGTTCTCTGCCTGCCTTTCTAACAAAGTACCTGAGCTGTTGTAGGCTAGGTAGTTCTAGTAGATTGGCTCCTCTGGCCTGCTGGGCTCTGCCTCCTTGGCTGCCTCAGCATCAGGGTCAACGTATTCCTATATGTCAGCCTTTTTAGCTACATCCTTCACCATAAACCACTAGTTGTCCCACTCCTGCTAGCTACTAAGCAGTACCATAGCGTCCTTAGGCCTGGTGTTGTACTCCTAGAGGTTTAGGGTTATTGTAATAGGTAGATAGTTAATAGAGGAGGTATTAGGTAATGTACGTGGTTTTATATGCGTTTCGTAGGCGTTTCGTAGGCGTTCGACGCACTATAGAGGGTTATAGAGGGTGTTTGGCGTCTGCGGCGACGTTATATAGGTGTTATTTCGAGAACTTTAAGTTCTGTACACGTATTTTAGTCCAAATAATAGGTGAATCAAGTAATATATAACAGACTAAGCGATAGCTGGGCTCATAACTGTGAAGTTGGTGGCTTCAGAGAGTAGAGACTTGATTGATGTGTGAAGGAAGCTCGGAAGCTCATCTATATACTCGGAGTGCCGAGCCTCCACTAGTACCAGTAGAGCGTAGCTCCTCACAACGGACTGCGTAGGATCAAATTTATTCTTGTTCTTTACGTAATGCGCCTCGAATGGTAAATGATTGCATTCGTTTTCTGAAGAATTGGTGCCAAATGGCGGAGTCGGGAAGGAGCCTAGGGCAGCCACAGCTCCAGAATCAGCAAAATCTATTTATGACGCCGGATCTGCGAGCACGTCCATGCCGATGTGTTGAGCACCGCTTGCTCTGGTCATACGCCACCCAATAGTATCGGTGCCCACGACGGGGGTACTCTAAACTTGATCAAGACTTTCCGCCACTGAAACTACTCCTGAGCCACGCACCAGTGCACCGAGAGTGAGCGTATTCAATTCATTATTATTGCCCTCTCTGCATAACGCAGCATAAGTCTCCCACGCCTACAAAGAGAGCTGCTGAACCATACCCGGTAGGACCAAGGGTCGCGTAGGCTCAACAAGAGTGACGAAGAAAACAAACAGCAAACTGAGAGGATTCTCAACCGATCGAGCAAGGCAGGTTGCCGAAGAAATCTCCTCCCTGCATGAGGTATTCGAGAAATTGACAGCCATAATTTTTATTTGGATGTCCCTCTCTTTCGAACCCTTCGGACGGGGCACCAAAACCCACCCAAAATTGCCGGTCACAAAATTCAAAGCATTTGTTACCCGATGGAGACATGCCATAAGAACAAAAGGCCATTCAGAAGGGGTGGCGAGGCAATCTCCCACTCCTACCTTCCATTCTCTCCCATTGTCAAATTTGGTGTATACCGAGTATCTGGTAGGAGGAGGCACATGAACGAATTCTTTTTCGATACAATCCTTTGCCAGGGGTTAGTAAGAGACTGCAATGGATTTGGAATACGTACGTTTTCGTTGAAATGCCAGCGTTGCGTGATCATGTCCTCGCCCAAGGGCGCTAGAAGGACGGTAGCGGTGAGGCTCCCCTGAGACGCTGGGATATAATTTTGGCCTTGGTAGTTGTGGCAATCGGATTCTTGATTCTGTTGTTCATCGCAGAGGGGAGGAGTAGGAGAAGGAGAAGGAGGAGGAGGGGAAGGAGACGGAGACGGAGAAGAAGAGGGGGGAGAAGAAGAAGAAGAAGAAGAAGAAGGAGAAGAAGGACGAGGACGAGAAGTCGGGAGATTCGCGAAGTCAACCACAACCGCCCACGGAAGTAATAGGTCTGCCGGATTCATGTTGAGATGGAAATGAAGGGCAGCGGACATAATGAAAGGGAGAAGGTCTCCTTTTAAGCCACGCAGATCGCGATTGATTGGCTACTCGTACAGCTCATCTAAACGGAAGGTGCAGGTGACGTGACAACCTTGGAACCCTCACCTGCATCCTGCATGGAGGGGTCTTGGCATTTGACCTGCAAATAACCCAGCTGTGCTGCAAGTTCCTTGGTGTGAGATTCCATCCGCCGTTATCGTCTCCGCGGGATACCACACAACAGGTGGTACGGGCGACAAGGGGGAAACATCGATAGGGGTAATGGGGTGAATAGCTGAGACGTTGTCGTCCACGGTAGACAGTGGGATGATAATAGCTGGATGGGGTGGCTTCGTGAAGTATTCGATCTTGGGGTTTCGCTCCGAGCTATGGGTTGTTAGGGCATAAAATAATAATTATGTTAGCGTCCTACGGTCTGCTAAGTAGCATGAAAAAAAAAACTCTTTTCCTGATGCGGTTAAAACGCACTACTATAAGTGCGAAGGTCTGCCATGATGTACCCATGTCTATAGTTTTAGGACTTAGGAGAAGTTTTTCCTAGGAGCAACCAAGAGCTCTTTAGGGGTCTGTACCACACTGGTTAATTTATATTATACACCTGCAGGTTGTTAGTGAAGTCTCATAACCTAGAGGATTGAAGTAATGCGTGCACGACGCACTGGCAGGGTTCACGGAAGATAGAATTTGACCTTGCCGCCAGCACGTTCCAGCCTGATGCTCGTCATCTCATCTCATCTCATCTCATCCCATCCCATCCCATCCCATCCCATCCCATCCCATCCCATCCCATCCCCTCCCATCCCATCCCATCCCATCCCATCCTTGTGGCTTAATGAGCAAAGGCATGTTTACATGCAAGCATCCTGCATCCTGCACCCACCCTGCCGTTATCAGGCATGATGCGGTTAGACTGAGCCACCTACCGCCCTCCCTTTTGCCGGCCAGTGTCGCCCTGTTGATGGGTGACGTAGTCTTGAGGCCTTTACATAAAAGCACATCTCCCACGTCTTGCTAACATCATAGACAAGAAACTTGCAATCGAGAAGTTGTTAACCCAAGGTATGGTAATTAATTGACTAACGCGTGTCTGTAGGCCAGACTGCTTCCAAACCACTTTCGCTTAGTTCGTCACATCTTCTTCCGCTACCTTCCGCTCCTCTTCCTGTATACTTGAAGTTCGCGCATACTCGGACTGTCAGCTCCAACATGTAAGACGGGCGGATTTTCGTTTTTCCGTAGTCATTTTCCACGTGACCTAATTAATCGTGTGGGGCATCCCGAGGTTGGAAAACCCGGGTCGCAGCCCGTTGGGCACCAACACGCTCTTCGAAGTCCCCATGTGCCCTGACTTCGCTCCAAATAGCCTTGACCGGACCGGATGACTCGGTGAGCTTACTGTACACTCAAAGACTATCCTCCCCTGACCCAACAGATACCTACATCATCCTACCCTCGGAAACATTTCAGCGGCGAACCACCAGAGACACATTTCAGGGCTGCAGCAGTAGAGATGGACACACCTGCTGGCATCACATGGCAACAAGGTGATGGGGTGGTGGAGGCGGTAGACCACCCAAGGAAGATAGTCTTCAAGAATGGCTTTGTGAGGGTTCGAGCTCCAGCTCCGGACCACAAGTCAGTTACAGATGGGCATGCAATTAATGAGGAAATAAAAACCTTTGATGTCCCCGCCTACCATCACTGCGAAGTGCTTGGGGCAGCCTGGTATTGTCTTATCTCCTGAGAGTCCTGAGAAAAGACTATGGTAAGACTGAGGTCACGCAACGCCTTCAACATAACTCCCCGACTGACTACAATTTGGCAGGAGCAGTCTTCTACATCGCCAGCAGGTATCATCACGGTCGCAGCACTCGTCCTCGCCCCTTCCTCCCTTCGACACAAATTGCTTCCCGGGATTGCATGGCTCAATATTTGTAGCAACAATGGAATATTGCTTTTTGGCATGTTGGAGTATGCGTAAAGGACGTCTGTGTTTCGTAAGTGTGAGAGTGTGAATACAGATGAGACAGGACGTGACATACTTCGGCTGCCTGCTACGCAATGTCAGTTTATGCGTTCGTAGTGGATGGACAACCAACCGTCGGGAATCAAAGCCCGCATCAAAGCCTTGAAAGTGGACGCCTCTACGAAGCCTTGCTGCTTTGCTGTGCGCTCAAGGAAGTCCTTGTCATCCGCGGACAAGGAGAATTGATAGGGTTCGTAGCATTCCAATTTGACGAGCGCGGTGATTACTTCGTCGCAAAAAGCCCTTTGCCCACACTCCGTTGCTGTCACAAGCAGCACTAGGACGAGGAACAGATGCGGGCTCTTGGCTTGCACTTCCGAAAAAGCTTGACGAGCGGTCTTGATTCGCCATCTGGTTGACTTTTTTCCGGACGACTCGCCCCATAGAATCTTAAGTCGTTTAGTCAAGAGAATTCGATGTCTACTTGTTAAGCCCTGAGACCTCAAATCATTGACCGTGGCAGCGATGCGTGGTTGAAGGATATCCAGTTTACTGGTCATGCTGGGTGAGGATGGGAATGAAGCGGGGTGGGAGGTGTGGCAGGGAATGAGACCGAAGGTGGTGGGAAGGAATGAGATAGAGGCTAATTAGTAGCCGAGAAACTGAGCACGGACGACTCCCGCATATTAATCGGAACGGAGAAGGACGGGGTCCCCAAACAAACTAACTTTCCCCTCAAGCTAGCGTTGTGTCCCTAGCCGTGTCACGCGAATTTTAGAAGTGGATGACGTGTTCGGAGACACAAAGAGGACCGTAACCTGCTGGATCATTTTTCTTGGCATATTGATAGAGAGAAGTCCACGGGTCCACGGGCGTCTGCTCAAGACAGTTCTCGGTGTAGGGCGACGATTTTTCCCTAGGCAGTTAGGTCGCTATATCCAGCCTAGTCTATATTGGTTATGTTAGCATCGAGATGAGACGAGACGGAACAACCTATGGCAGGCTCGATATGCACTTCTAGTGGCTAAGGGCTTCTTGCTTTTCGTGGAGCTTGCGGTGACGAATGGGATAGCGGGATACGGATTAATGCTAAAAGGGGTTAGTGAAGATATGCGGGGTGATCAATGGCACGGCGGCGCTACCGTCCTGCAATCCCACGACACCTAGCAGCCTTCTGTTAAGTCCTCTTGTTCTTAGACAGTCGTACTCGGCCCCAACGGTTGATTCTTAATTTTGTTCCACAAAAGGCCATGCTCTGCTGTTACTAACCACTGGCGCTAGCTCCACCATAACCTGTCGCCTCGAGGGAGTTGCTCTGTCGGAACCAAAGGCAACAGCAGAGCAAGGTCGCTGACTAAGCAAGAAGGCTTGGCGCTCCCTGCGCTCTCCCTAACATAACAGAGCAAGCAGAGCAGGTTGCATGTTAGATGCTCTTAGTGCTCTTACTAATCTTGTAGAGCAAGTAGAGCAAGGTAGAGCACTTAACATTATATATCTCTATATCTAGAAGGCAAACCCCCCTTATAGAAGTTCACGTTTAACCTTTTAGTTATACTTAATATATTAGTTACCTAATTCTTATAGATTATACTCTTAATACTATAAGATTATTCTATATTATTATTTCTTATCTTTGCCCTAAGAATTAACTAATAAGACTACTGCTTCTACTAACAACTACTAAGCCCTTGCCTTCTCTTAAGAATCTAAGACCTAGTAGAAGAAGTACTATAATATTTTAAACGCCCTTAAGCAAGATAAGCAACACTTTAATATAATCTACTCTAGCTAAGGACAATAAAACCTACGTTACTACTTTAAAGGTAGCAAGACTTAATCTCTTTTATAAAGAATAAAAAAAGCCTAAAGCATAGATCCTTTAGTTTAACGTTTACTTCTATGTTAAAAGTAAAATTAATAATAATAACTATGCTATGCTTATAGTCTTCTATATAAGAAGAAAAGCTTATAATTAAGTAAAACTTTACTTTAAGAAATATCTAGACAAGAATAATAATAAAAACAGAATTACTTATATGTTTAAAGAACATAATAAGTTTAAGGAAAAAACTTTAATAGGCCTTTACTATTCCTAGTAAACTAGCTATTACTAAACAAATAATTTAACAACTCTATTAAACTA
The DNA here is from genome assembly GCA_002105025.1 of Clohesyomyces aquaticus. Lineage (NCBI taxonomy): Eukaryota > Fungi > Ascomycota > Dothideomycetes > Pleosporales > Lindgomycetaceae > Clohesyomyces > Clohesyomyces aquaticus. Next base: position 17,859 of record MCFA01000383.1, read on the forward strand.
AGTTAGTTAGTAACTACGCTAACAACTTCTAACGCTACGCTATCTAGACTAAATAGAACAATTAGGCTCTTATAAGAATGTTTAGATAGAGACTTAAGGCTAAAGTTTACGCTAAACTTATGTAAACTCCTGCTACTACTAACACTCTAGACAACTTTATTAACAAAGCTACTTGCTTAGACAATAAACTCTATAAATATAAGCTAGAGTTATAAGCCCTTACTACGCTACGCGTAACTAGGGACAAGGGATAACAACGCTATAGGTTTAATAGAGGAAAACAATAAAACTATATAGATAGATACTACTGCTCTAATAGACCTAAGCTAATATACCTAGATACTATAATTAAAAGAAAGAACCTAAAAGGCTATAACAAGAAAAGAACTGCTATAATAGGCAATACTAGTTAGGAAACCTAAAAGTGCTATAATTATAGAAAGATAGGCTATATTAGTAGAAACTGCTGTTCTAAGAACAAAGTTATATAATAGCTTAACATACTTACTACTAGCATATTAGACAAAACTAAAGACACTAAGTAAAAAATTATTAGTTATAAAAGATTATAAGGAATAGACATTAGAAATAAAGTTATTAATAAATTCTATAAACTAATAATAGGACACTATAAGGACAATAATCTTAGCAAACTACTACTAGGAGTTAAAAGCGCTAATAAAGAACTAACCTTAGATAATATACTATAGGAGTTTGTTAACTACGTTAATAACCTAACTAAGGAAAACTATATTAAACTACTTAGGCACTTTAGTAATAAATAGCAAATAAAACAATAGAAAGACTAAGAAGTTATAGTCTTAGACAATAATAAGCATAAGATCTATTAGAACCTATAACGCACTGCTAATAGAGAATACTATAATTAGGACATAGTTAGTATAAAAGAATACTTTAACTAGATTAACGTAAAGTGCATAAACATATACCTATTAGGCTAGTATACTACGCTAGAAGACATTAAGCAGGAACTTAGAGTACTCCTAGATGTTAATAACAAGAAAGTATTTTTAGATCTTAAAGAGCAGGATAAAGAACCTTAGTAGACTAAGTCGCTAAAACAACGCCTAAGCTAGCTACTAAACTTTAGCAACGCTCTAGGAAAGGCACTTTACTAAGAGAAAACTAACATGTAGCTATATAGACAGGAAAGAGTATGTAAAGAAAACGCTTCTATAGTACTAAGTTACTAGTTAGATTATTAAAACTAACTCTATAGTAACATCTAATAAGAGTTATATAACTATAACTTATATAAGGATTACTATAACTAAAAGAACAAATATAGATAGTTTCTATTATAACAAGGCAACTATAAATAGCATTAGTTTAAATATATAGATAACGTATGCGCTATACACCTCTAGGACAAACAAGACAAGCAGCACTTCCTAGAGAAAGACAAATAGGACATTATAGAAATAAAAACTACTATTAACAGCTACTATACCTAGGACATATAGTAACTATGTCTAGGAGAAAACTATATATAATACTTTATAGAAAAAACTAAGAATAGATTTAGACCTAACTCTTTTTTAGATAAGCGCCTAGCAAAATAACAAAACACTGCTACGCTACTAGATTATTATAGGTTAAGCTACCTATTAAATTAGAAGGTTATTAGATAAAGGCATAATTAGATTTAGGGGCATTAAGCAATTTTATTTCTATAAGAGCTATGTTTATAGCTAGGCTATAACCTCTTAAAAAATTAGAACTCTATTTACTTTATGTTATAAATAGAGAAAAGATACTAGGGCAAGACATAATATAACATAAAGTCCTATATATAACGTTTTCTACTACTAAGCAAGACATACTACTAAGCAAGACACCTCTACTAAAATCTACGATCTACGACAGCATAAATTATAATATATTAATAACTAACGTATTCCACTATTGAAACGGCTAAACTATTAAAACGGCCAAAATCTCTTAGCATCACGAACACCACGTATAAGACGCGATGTCTAAACAACGCAAGACTTTACTAATTTAGCAAGAAGGTAGAATTATACTTGCGCTCTAGGCCTACTAACTGCGCTAATTTAAACACGTACGACAAGCTGCTATAGCTTTTAACGTCTCTCATTAGCAGGTCCTTGCTTGGCTTAACAGAATCACGTTTTGACCTACTACATAACCAAATTGCTAGAAACTTTCTGCCACTAAAGAGCAGACAATTGTACGATACATCCTTGACCTTGATTTGCGAGGATTTGCGCCCTGGCTGTGTGAGGTGGCAGATATCGCAGATAAACTACTAGCTATACGTGGTGGGACACTAATAGGCAAGAACTAGCCGCAGCGGTTTATGTCGCGTATAGAGGAGCTTAAGATAGCTTTTAATTAAGCAAAAGACTGTTAGAGGATACTCTAGGAAGACCTAGAGATTATTAACGCGTGGTTTAAGCTTGTACGAGACATAAAGGCGCAGTACAGCGTTCACAACGACGACACCTATAACTTTAACAAGACAGGCTTCTAGATAGGCATAATTAGCTCTATAAAGGTTGTTATAGGCTTAGAGAGACGTACAAGGCCTACTCTTACGCAGCCAGGCGACTAAGAATAGGTTATAGTAATTCAGAGTATCTGCGCTGCTAGATACGTGACCCTGCCTTTTATTATCTATAAAGGACGCGTCTATATCTCTGCTTAGTACGAGGAAGCAGATATACTATATAACTAGAAGCTCTTAGTCTCTAAGAATGGCTAGACAAACAACGCGCTTAGTCTTAAGTAGTTAAAGCACTTTAACGCGCAGACAAAGGCGCGTTAGGTGGGGTCATATAGGCTGCTTATCCTTAATAGCTATAAGAGCTATCTTAACTAAGGATTTAAGGACTACTGCCTTAAGAACAAGATCCTAACTCTCTACATGCCGCCCTATTTATTATATATACTCTAGCTGCTTAACGTGGTCTGCTTCTTGCTGCTAAAGCTGAAATACTTGTAGCGCGTACGAGACTTGGCACGCTAACGCGTCTACTATATTAATAAAGAAGGCTTTCTCCTAGCATTTAAAGACGCGTTTCTAGACGTCTTTACGTACGATAACTGCAAAAAGGCCTTCTAGGCATCTAGGCTAGTTCCTATTAACGCGCAGGTAGTCCTTAATCGCCTTCACGTATAGCTATGTACCCTACTACTACTACCCCTCCTAGAAACACTATAGCAATTAAAAACTCTAAGCAATTTGTACGAATTTAGATTATAGTTAAAGCTAGTAAGCAATTCCTTTATACGATTACTAGCAACTGCCTAAGAAGGCTTTTTAAAGCTTGTTAAAGTGTTACGAATATCGCTCGCTAGAGCAATATTGTACACAGAACAGCACAGCGGGGCATCACGTTTGACCTAGTTGAACCTAACGACGATATAAACCTGACGACAGAAGCGTGGGACGACGGCTCTCTAGAGGACGACGACCTTGGAGGGGAAGCTTGGCATAACATAGACACGTGATCTAACATCACGTGTGCTAATCTGTTAATCTATACTACTTAGCAGCAACAGATTAATAGATTAAGGGAGTAACGATCTATGTAATCTATGCTTCTTAGCAACAACAGATTAAACAGATTATAAAGGAACAGGCTAGTATATAGGAACCTATAGATCCTCTATATAGTTCCTTCGTAGTTAATCTTATATTCTTACATATAGGCACCTTTAACAAGTAACACTTTATTATAAACTAATTATAAGTATACTATTAACCTACTACTTCTAACGCCTGTCTTGTACTGTTTAAAGCATAGCTACCTCTACGCTCCTCTAGCAACCCTCTCCTTAGCTAAAGGCTTAGGCAAGTTACTGCCCTAGCGTTACACTTTAACTACCTAGTAGAATAATATAATAGCGTCTACTTTAAAGGGATTCTTCTTTATAGGAGAATCTAGTTTAGCTAAGTTTATAGAACAGCTTAAACAAATAAGACAAGAATAACTTAAGGCAAATAAGAAGACTTAAGAATTAGAAGAACAACTAGAGGGCCTTACTATAGCGCCCCCTAACTAGACCCTCCTTAACAAAATTACTAAACTTAAGACTTAACTTAAGAAGTACTAGAGCAAACTACTTAAGCTTAGGTTACTAGACAAGTTTAACAGAACCTAACATAAACTTTATAGCTTCTTAGCCTTAATAGCTATCTATATAGACATTAACATAAACAAACTCCTAGACAACGCTAGCAAGGTTACATTTATAGCAGCATACTTTACTAGGAAGGCTATAAATTAGTTTAAGACGTACCTTAACAAGAAAATAGGGCTAATAGAGGAACACTAGGGCGTGGAGACGCGTGCCCTGTTTGCTAGCTACTAATATTTTAAGAACAAACTTAGTCTTATATTTAGAGACGTTAACGCTAAAAGGGTTATAGAACAAAAAATTAACTGTCTCTAACAAACTAAGTCTACGTTAGCATATACCTCTAAATTTAAATAATTAGCATCTAAGATTAAATAGAACTAGTTAGCCTTAATGTTATAATACTATAAAGGACTAAAGGATTTAGTCTAATATAAAATAATCTAAATAGATTATGCCTATACTCTCTCTATACTAATTAAATAAGCTATTAAAATTAATAATAGCTTATACCTCTAGAACTAGGAGAAAGGAGGAAACTTTAGACATAGTTAGAAGAAAGGCAACTACTATAGACTAGAGCCTATAGTCTTAGGAGCAAACTAAGAATTTAATATAAGAGATTAGCAGGGCTAATTCTAACAGAAACCTAGGAGGGACTGCTATAATTATAGTAAACTAGGACACTTTGCTAGGGAATATAGATTACCTAAAAAAGAAAGTAGATTCTAGAACAGGGGCAACTAGGTTGCTATAAACAAGGAATTAAAAGAAAAAGCAAGCTAAAAGGAGCATACCTAGAAGGAAAAGAACGCACCTAAGGAACGTATTATAGCTAACTAGGAGCATAACAGCTTATACTAGACCTTCTATAGTAAAGACAAATGCCTAACCTACTATAGCATAAAGGTAAATATAGGGTACTAGCCTAAGGAGGCTAGACTAGCTATGACTTAAGAGGAGACACTAGCTATTAACAAGTACCCTAAGATTAAGCAGTTTACATAGGAACTAGACTCTAATAGCTTGTCTATAGAACAGGGAGATTCTAACAAAGCTATGCCTACACCCTTATAGACTGTCTAGGATAGTAAAGAAGAGGACAATAAAAACAACAACAACGTTATGCTATTATATAATAACAATTAACTAATAGCAGCATGTAAGAAAATGCTATAACATAAGGTTACCTTTAAGGGACCTAACAACTAGCAACAAACACTAGGCGCTAAAAGACATAGCAACAAGGAATACGTATAAGTCCTAGGACTAGCAATAATAGAATAAACCTACTAGGGGCTAATTAGTTACGCCTAAGGACTACGTTTCTTACTTAAAGATAACAAACCTGTTACTATTATATAACTATATAACAATTAGAAACTACTCTACCCTGTTAGAAAAACATTTCTATAGTTTAAGGAATAGGTAGAGAACAACTTTATGCTAATTAACAAAACCCTAGACAAACATACATAGAAGAAATCGTAACGCTAGTAGCAGAAGTAGACTAGTACCTAC
>MCFA01000384.1:0-23223 GCA_002105025.1 Clohesyomyces aquaticus
CGATCTCCCTCTCGAATTATTTCGACAAACTATGCGTCATGCCGTCGAGATATGAGGCCTAAAGCAAAGGCTAAGGTTGCGTATCGTCAACAGTATGTACTCGAGCCCCATCGTTCACCAAGACGAACTAACTTCGGTACAGCGACATTTGCGAAAGAAATTATCGAAGCAGTCTTCACTCTCCAGTTTCTCGACACTTCTTTCGCATCTCTCAAAAGCAACCAACTGTCTACTACCCTCCTTCGCAGAATCATACCTGGAATACCGGGTCTGAATGAACCTCACGATGGATTACCCGGCCTGGTCTGCATTCGTCGCGTTGCAGAGATTCTGAGCAAAGAGACTAGTGAGATTCGAGACGCCCGAGCCCTGGTTCAATTTTTTGCCATTTTATTGTGAGGCGCACAGCTAAGTATCCACTGGTGTCCTCCCCATGACCTCTCGTACGTCTTCCGGCAACAACCCAGAATCGGCGATCTTCATCAAGAGGTGTTGGTTGCTGCAATAAGTACACACAAATTGGCAATTTTGAGGGAGCAGGTTTCTCAGGACGAAAGTTCAATAAAACGTTGTATCTTCGGCGCAACGCGTCAAAACGCAATTAGCGCCTGGAGCCCCGAGCTTCTGGCGACGATGATGGCGTACAAGTCCGAATACAACTGCAACAGAGCCCGAGTACGTCTTCTCGACTACGCACTCTGTCTTGGCCCCCTGAGGCTGCGAAGTTCATCCTCGACTTCGACGTTGACCGAGTGTCATGGGACTTTTCTGAAACGAGAAGAGGCGGTGGAGTAGTGTCAAACAATTGGGCTATTCTACAACTTGTTTGGAAGGCCTTAAGCAAGGAAAGCCATGATCTTCTGGTGGAAGTACGAAGGGTACATCCGATAATGAAAGAAATAGATTGGCAAAGCGGCTTTATCATGCTCGACTACCATGCAGACGCAGGTCATGTGGAGATGGTAGAATACCTCCTGAAACTGGGCGCACCTGTAGATGAAATATCGTCTGAAGATTTCGAAAAAAGAACTGTAATCAGTGCCTGCAAGCGGGGACATCATCCGGTAGTCGGGCTACTTCTTGCCAACGGCGCGGTCACTTCCCGGACCATCGAAATATCTGCCCAACAGGGCGACATGGCCCTCGTCAAGACTGTCCTGGAACATGGCACTGAGATGACGGGAGGATTGGAGAAAGCATCGATGACTGGGTGTCGGGATATTGTCGAGCTACTTCTTGATAATGGGGCGGATCCGAGTGAAGTTTCTTCGGATTTCTTTGTTTCCGTCATTGAGCGTGAGAATGAGCCCTGTCAGACATATTCGGCTCTTCTTTAGAAATCTACAACAAAAGACGGCATGGCCGTCGATCCTAATTTTCGGGTGCCTTGAAAGGGCCATTTTATCAATCGGGTTATGTACCTCGGATACGATGCTACACACAGTATACCCGCGCCTTTCTCGAATCACGACAATCCATCCACCGTTTTATCCCTAGTAACTAAAACATGGCTCATTGAGAAACAGGTGACCGTCTCATAAACCCCTCCATCATCTGCCTCTTCAACGCATTCGACCTCGCAATCCGTCTCATATCCTTATGCGGATCCGGCTCCCTTAACGCCCCCAACCCAAATTCTTCCATCACATGCTTAACCCTCGGATCATTCAACTCGAATCCCAATGCCAACTGCAGCTGCGCAGCAAGTTCTTCGAAATCCACATTCTGGCCCTTCAAGCGCCTCAGACCGCGCAGAACCTGGCTATATAACTCCATGGGCGATTTCGAGTAATCGACACTAAGCAGCATGCGGTGTAATTCATCTTTCCGGCCCAGAGATAGAAGTGCATAGACGCGGTCGCGGACATCGGATGCTTGCATGTGCATGAGATTTCCAAGGAGGAGTGAGAAATCCAGCCCCTTCTCCGCGCGCGAACTCTTCTGCCAAAACACCCTTCTCCGCACAACATCTGCAGCAGGACTCTCCCACATCTCTTGCGCAAAGGGTGGCGGATTTCCTATCAACGGCTTCCTTTTCAGAATAGCCTCGGTCGTGCGCACAACGGAGACAAGGTCTCGCCCAGAAACATTTGAGGTGCCGCAGTAGATAGTGAGTCTCTGCGCCAGGACGAATTCCTGCACGATCCAGACCCGTTTCCAGTATGTTCGGTGGAAGAGGGAGAGCATGGCTTGGCCCTCTTCTGGGTTCCATTCTTCTCGAGTGCGCCTGCTTGAGAAGGATTGCATTGCTAGGGGGCTGTGGTCGGCTGAGAGGCCTAACCACACGGCGACTTCTTCAGCCTGCGAATAGATCTCGCCCATCATGGCGACCTGCTGGTTCCGCTCTTCGATGTTGCCTTGGTTGATACAGATGGCATCGATCCATAATGTGTCTTTGCATCCTTGTGTCTCCGAGTCAGGAAACATGTTCTTGGCCCGGAACTCCAATAGGAATAACCAAAGGTTCTCACGGATTACGAAAGGCTCGCCGTCCAATATAATGTCCCTTGTTGCGTTTTCGACGCCCCACATGTACGATGCCGCTGTGTAGGAAGGGTTGTCTTGGAGGCTTTGGATGCGGACTGTGAGAGATATTTGGTCATTTCGAGATCCAGGAAGAAGCCTCAATAGGCGAATTTCTCCGCAGGCTGAGTCCAGGGGGTTAGCCTCATAGACAGGCGCCATAGCAAGTCCAAAGGAAGCTGAAATCAATGTTTTTTGACGAAACCGAGGTTCGAAGGGTCGGAATCCATTAGTCGAAGAGAAAGGTTGATTGCCCAGCTTCCGCGGTCCGCCTCGCAATCGTTATGTTGTGATACTCCAGGTACGTCGCAAAGAATTGTAGCGACGAATTCGCACCAGGATGCAGGCGCTGAAACAGAGGTATTATGCAACGGCGAACAGGTGGGGACGCCAGGGTTTAGCTCGACGCGAGCTCTTTCATTACCCTCCGGCTACCCTTGCAATAAGAAGCAACTGGTGTTGGAAGCCTGGATTTTAGAAGATCGCGGGCCGTAGTGCTGCCGGGGGCCTTACTTGCTAACCCACTTTCGATGCGTAGCGTGACGGAACACGTATCCCCATAGGGTCTAGGCTGATGCTATAAATGGTATGCGGCGCAAAGCTTCTATCAACGATTGCAAGTAACACGCTATCAGTGTGTTGGGCTCCTAGTATCCAGTCATATGCTAACATACTGTAAGCATAAAACAATATTCTTCTTATTAGTAGAACGCACACGCCATAGCGTAGAATATGAAAGAATTTACAAAGTTCTGTCCACCTCTTACCCGAGAATAAACTCTTTCCATTTCTTTCCCCCGGGTTTACACGAGTTGTCAAATGCTTCCTTATACACCTTTCCAAGACCCACGCGATAAGCAATATCAGAACGGTATTCGATCAGCCAGACATAGTATAGATCCCACGTAGACTGGTTCCTCTCCATTGGAATGTAGTTTGCCCAGTCGTTGTACTCTTCTTCATGGAATAGCTTCGCGTCCGATATAGCCACGAATTCCAAAGGATTCTCGAGGTCCCAGTCTTTCTTCACTATCCAGACATAGTCGAGCATGATGGTGCCGCACCAGTCGTCTTTGTAGTCCTCAATGTTGTATCTGCGGAATTTATGCATGTCGGTGTAGTTAAACCGTTTATCCTCGCGGATCCGGAAATATGCCGACCAGGAGAAAAATTGAAGAAATGGCATGTCCTTCTCCGTGCTATTCGGTGCATGGGCGTCGGAATTTTGCACGATTTCCACGTCGAATGGGCATTCGTCGAGGATGAGGTTGAAATCTTTGCTGCGTGGAAGATTTCTTTCGGAAGGCTTGATGAAACGACCGTATTGATCATAGTTGCTCTCTGTGCATGGCTTGATTGGGCGTCGGTAGCCTTTCCACGGCGACTCGGCATGTGCGGATCCTGCTTCACCAGGCTCCCCGTTCCAGACAAGGCGAAGATTTCCGTTGCCATCCCGGATATACCAAGTAATCCATGTATGGTTGAGAAGCCAGTCCTGTAGATTGTCTTCGACTCCAGCGAGCATTCGATCTTTGTACTGGAAATCCATGTTTTTATTTCTCCAGCCACACCAGGACCAGCTAGGAAACTTTTCGTCATTTCCTTGCGGGCGACGAGCAGCAGCGTCCTGGGGCTCCCAGAGCAAGGCCCAGTCAAAATGCGAGGATGGTAGACCGTAGACTAGGCTTCCTCCAAGGGCATTACAAACGAGATTCCCAATACCTGTGAAAGCCGCGAGAATGTCTTTCGGATACGTCAATTCTCGTTTCATGTATAATTGCAGCGCTTCCTTGTAGACAAGAAGTGGTTGATGAGGTAGCTTTTGCAGCATCAATGATGGCGAATCGCGGAACTCGACGGACCAACCCGCGCTCTCGTCTTCCGTGATGACGTCCATGGATCGGGCTGTACATCTGCATTGGAAGAACATGCGACCTTCTGCAAATATCAAAGTCCTTGGCGACAAAAGTCGCTCTTGAAAAGTCCACCCGCGAGTGTTCCACGTGGAATTTTGAATATAATGTTCGGCAGGTTGAAGTAGCTTCAAGCGGATGTCTTTGCTATAGAAGGCGATGCTCTGGACTCGAAGAGGTTTGTCCAATGCCCGCAGACCAGCATATGCGTCGTTTCCATCCGCAGCACATATGGTGAAGTACGCATTGCCGTAAACAATATTCATGCGCCGGGAGTTTAGTGCCCAAGACCCCGGACTATCTTGAATGATGCACAATGCATCAACCCAAAGGTATCGCTCTCCGATCTCAATGACAAGTTTGATCGAGTCACGAATCGTCCGCGGCAGCTCGTGTTGCCGTTCGTTCAACGCCCACGGCTTCATAAGGTCCTTAATATTAGACTTCTTAGTTTGAAATGTGAACGACGCCTTGCCCCACATGTAGCTCAACGCGACGTAGCGTGCGTCCTTTGGCAGCTTCGTGAGACACATTTTCTTCACGTCAATAACCCCGAAGAACGGTTTAGAGACGAGAGTGTTTGGCGTAGTGGGCTTGCACAAATCGCCATGCGAGTCGTCGCAGAGCCGTAGCCATCGTTGGACCAGGGCAGCGCCGGGGTTGAAGTTTTCGAGAGATCTCGCGAGGAACAGGTTCTGCCTCGTGTCTTTTTGTTCCATCAGTACAGCAAAGGAATCGTGCCACGGTCCAGCCTTCTCCTCAAGCTTCTTTTCTTGCGTCTCCAGGTGCTTCCACCGCATGCGAAGGCGTCGGGTACATGCGCGAGAGCCGATTATGTTGCCCAGTTTATTCCGGACGAGGATCCTTCCGTCAATCTGCCAGCTCACATAACAGGAGACGGCTGAACCGTAGAGCTCCAAGAATCTCTCTTCCGTATTACCGGGAGTCTCGAGCATGAACTGTTGGACTTGGCGTTCGATGGATTTCATGATGAGTCGACACAGTGCGCATTTCTCCTTCCTAGCATCAATTTCTCCAAGCAACCCAATGTCGAATTCCTTTGGGCCGAACTCAAGTCCTTCTGGGCCGAGCCCATCTCTAGTGGCTTGATCAGGGGCGATTTCCTTCCCTCTTTCAATTCGACGATGCTTTGGAAACTCGTGAATGAGGAATTTTCCTAAGGATAGTTTGAGAGAAGCACATCGTGTGCACGGAGCGCCGGCGTTCTTAAACCCTCCAGCGGTGATGCGTCGGGGCTACCATGATCAGCTTTACTTCTGCCGCACTTTCCTTGGGCGTATGTACAAGTGTAATGATCCTCAAACGATTGAAAATCTTATCCCAATTCTCTTTTACTCTCTTATTCTGAGGTCCTTTAGTAATCACACGCCACAAAGATGGGCGACTTACCATTTTCCGCGGGTTCGGGGGTCTCGGGGTGGTAGAAATTGTCATTCCTAGCACAGATGCGATATTGTTGTCGGGGTGCGAACCGGCCGGTGGATGAGCATTAGACGAGTCTTCGTTCGCATGTGGGTGGGCATGAAACGGTGACGGAGGAGACTCGTTCTCTGCACCAGCTGTTGTGTCGACCTCCATGACGAAGAAATGAGCCCGCTGTAATTCGATGTGTATGGTATGATGAGAAAGTCGTGCAACTGACGGATGAAACAATTTATACCATTAGCTTGGGTGTCTGCTGCGTGATATATGTTGACTGCTACTCCAGCCCCCTCTTCAACACAAACAGAAGGTGAGAGCGCAACCTCTCGCCTCCCTGGTCAACATCCACGCAAAGCAAATTGGGGGCGCACATCCAACGCCAGACCTGTGACAAATGCGGCTTATGACTGGGGGCAGACGGGAAGAGCGACAAGGTGAGTTTAAGAGGGTGCGGTTATACAAGCCTGTCATTCGACAGCTGTCCGGATCGACATGCCTTTGCGCGGGATTTAACCACATTCGATTGCTCTTGGACCTGAAACCTGAGTCTTGGCTCTGAATTCATGTGCTCCAGCCGACCATCCCATCTGGATTCTGGAGGAATCGGGGACGGCGCTTGCATGGCTCAGCTGAAGCCAGCGGCACAGCACCAGAGGATCGGCCCCCAAGCGGTTAAACTCCAGATCAAGCGAAGCCGCGCTCTTTTAGTATATCCCGAGGAAGGTGTGGGTGTGCTGCGAACTGGTGTGACGGACCGGGGCGTTGGAACCCTTGGAGTGGCGCAAGGCTGAGGTTCAGCCTTGCGAAACAAACAGCCTCCTCTTATCAATGTGTTACTTGTGAAATGGAAGATGACGGTGGAGAATACGTAAGACAAATGATAGATGAAAAGCAATGATGAACGGGCAATGATGAACGGGCAACAGGAAAAGTTTTGGGAATGCCTCCAGACGTGGACGTGGAAGTTAGACGTGGGCATGTCTAGGGATGGCAAGAAGGAAAGAGAGTAAAATGTGAGTTGAATTTATATGATGTTGCGTCAATGTGGTACAACACCTATTGAGAATTACCTCGACTGCTGTACGGCGCGGTTCACGAGCTTGATTCTCGTCTGGTGCACGATGGAACTGGCGAGAGACGGGATGGCGCGCTAAGGCCACAAGCTAACCCCAAAGAAGCCACTCACGTGCGATAAGATAGGCATGGAATTTTCCCTCCATCAAATCCTCCCCAGACCCCAACGCTCCCCACAATGGCGATTCCAAATTATTCAAATGGCGCTCCAAAGCCGAAGCGGAGCAAGAAGAGGAAGTCGAGAACAGAAGGTAGGCCGATAATTCCTTGAGCTGAGACCGCAAACTCTGATTTAAATCTTTTAGTCATTTTGTCCGACAGCGAAAGCGACATTGACACAACAAGTGAAAGTAATAAGGAGAAGAGTACGAGTACAGAGAAACCCGATGTGAGTTTTTGAGTGCTACATGCGCGGAATCTGCGCTGAGGGGGCTCAGGATGTGAAGAGGCCCGACTCCTCAAAGCCAGCCAAGAAAGAAAAGAAAGAAATGCGAGACAAAAAGGAGAAGAAAAAGTCAAAATCTCAACTAAGACCCGACGCCGAAGACAAATCCGTATCTCCTCAAGTCAGCGGGGAAGATGTCACCATGACAGGGCAAGACTCCTCCCCAGTCGACGGTCCTCCCGTACTCGCGACCGCGGTCTCGTCCGCCACCCGTACAGAGCACGATTTCGCGTCAATGTATCTGCGAAAGGTTACCATTGAGCTGGCAGACGATCTCGACAAAGTGCGTGAGGCAAATGATTTCACGAATCGGAGTATGCCGATGTTGATTCATGCGCTGAGGCAAGGGGAGAGTATTTTTGGGGCGGAGGAGAAGAGAAGGGTGATTAGTGCGGCTAATGTGGCGTGAGAGGTTTGTGCATTGTTGGCGTTCATGGGGTACTCAAATGATGATTAGATTTTTTTTGTTGCATTTCAGCTACGGAAAGTACCCGGGGGTATCATTGAGAAGAGGACAAGGGAGAGGACAAGGGAGATGACAAGATATAGCCAACACTGTTCGAAATGGGTCAGTTTGCGCTGTAAATGCCACCCACCATGTGTGCCGTATATCTCACCAAACGCAACGCCAGATATGAACACTCAATCAAGATCCCGGAAATTCATTCCATGGCATGTCGCCATTCCAGCTCGATCTCCCATGCAAGCATGAACGGATGCTTAATGACTACCATGTCATGCGCGAGTTTGATGACCTTGTTTCTCTTGTCCGCCTTCTTGCCAGTCGGCGTCACTAGCAGGCTATCATACGCTCTCATCAACAACTTCTCCTCGTATTCTCTCCGTAGATCGTCGTCATTCGTCCAGTCAATTACGCTTTCGTATATGCTTTCCAGCTCGCTGGTCTCGTATATCTCCCTCTTGACATCCTCGGTCACATCGGTAAGTGTAGCACCGAGCCGAGTCTTTCGTTCGCCGATGAGCCTATTGATGCGTTCGTTTTCGTATGCCTCATTGGTTTCGGCGATGCGGGTGTAGACGGCCGAAGGATTAGGCAGGCGGCCCTCGAGGAAAGAGTATACGGGACTCGTGGGGAGCTGCGTTGCGAGGGCGCGAGAGTATTGGAGCGGAGTGCCGTGTTTGCGCGCAAAGTCGACCAGCTTGTCTATGGCGGACTGCGAACGGTGCGCGTCGTCCCTGTCCACACATTAGCTACGTGCGTGGCTATAAACCCTCGCACAAGGGGACTCACAGTCCAACATAGATCTCTGCCAATCGCAGTCCGACCCTGGTATTCTCATCCACCTTTGCACCAGACTGCTTCTCATACATGCTCCGGAGGCCGAGCCATGCTTGCGCATCGTCTGGCTTGATTTTCGTCGCGTCTTCGTAGGCTTTGGCCGAATCTTCAAACTTCCCCAGTCCGTCGAACGCTCGGCCTAGGAATAACTTCCTGCACCGAGGTTAGCGGGAATCCATGCAGGCGCAAAGGGTTGGGCCATACGCAAAGTAATTCTGAGGATCCTTCTCGAGCACTCCGTTCGCTTGCTCCTTCACCTCGTCCCATTTCTTGACGTCGATGGCGGCTTTGGCGGCCTTCAAGCCGGCTTTGGTGGACATGTTGATGATCAGGTGAACAAGTGTGTGCCGGTGTGAGACCCGGCCCACTGGATTAAGTACTCATTGAGGAGCGTTAAGGTTATTCCCTAAGGTTATTCCGAAGGATTGTGGGATGGATGGCCCAAGGTTCTCCGTGACGCTTGCCCCACGCGGTCCAAGCGCCCAACCTTAATTCAGCCCTACAACAGAACAAACACGAACTCACCAAGTGTCGTGGACCAACCACCTCCACTCTTTCAACACCACGCTCCTTCATCTTGGGGTACTACTACTCTAGTATAGCACAGTGGCAACATGGCTTCACACGCCGACTTCGACAGCGCCCACGACTTGCTGGATCTGGACATTTCGACTCTTCGGGAATATGTCCAATTCTTCCCTCACACGGGCCTTGCCAAAGTCATCACGGGTTACCTAAGCAGTGGCATTTCCAAATTCCCGCTTACGGCAGAGGTTCCTGAAGCGCCCGACCTTAGTGAGGGCGGAGTCGCGCTCAATCAGGATGCTCCCGTGACCCAGGAGGATTGCCTGGTCATGATGACCGTGAGTCAATTTCGAGCTGGTGAAAGTTTTGGCTAATATCACTTCAGGAAGGCATTCTAGATGCAAAGAACTCTCCCCTCGCTCATTGTTTGCTTGGGGACTACTACCTCTCCTTGGAAGAATATGAGACAGCTGCTGAGACTGCTCGAAAGGGTCTGAAGCTCGCCGCAGTGGAGGCGAAGAAGACGGACTTGAGCTTTCGGAGGTACTTTCCTTCCTCTAACTGCATGATACGATGTTGACCATCTCAGACTCCGAGATGCTCTCAATAGTACTCTCGCGACCTCTTTGATATACTATCAAACACCGAGAAACCACCCTGAAGCCAAGGAAATCTTCCTCGCGATTCTAAAACGAAAGCCCAAATTCACTCCAGCACTCATTGGAATCGGTCTCATTCTCGAGGAAGAGGAAAATTATCCGGAAGCCATTGACTTTCTCGAGAAGGCGCTAGAGCAGGACCCAGAAAATGGCCGGATCGGTGCTGAGGCTGCTTGGTGTCAAGCACTAAATGGCGACTATCAGACTGGACTGGCTAGGCTGCAAGAATATCTCACCTATCCTCAGATGGACGCTTCAAAGCCGCGAGGCAGGGAACTCAGGGCACGAACGCTGTATCGAATAGGTGTATGCATGTGGGAACTAAGCCCTTCGCCCAAGGCTAGGAAGGATCGACAGGGAGCCTATGCCAAGTTCCTTGCTTCCATCAAGGCCAATCCTAATTTTGCTCCCCCATATACCAAGCTCGGTGTCTTCTACGAGGAATACAACAAAGATCGAAAGCGGGCGAGGCAGTGCTACCAAAAGGCTTTTGAGTTGTCACCCTCAGAAATTATCGCAGCGGAACGCCTCGCGCGATCATTTGCAAACCAGGGCGAATGGGACATCGTTGAGGTTGTCGCCCAGCGGGTTGTCGACTCCGGAAAGGTCCGCCCAGCACCCGGCTCGAAATCGAAGAAGGGTGTCAGCTGGCCATTCTCTGCCCTTGGCGTCGTCCAAATGAACAAGCAAGAATACCAAAAGAGCATTGTGTCCTTTCTCTCAGCGCTCCGCCTCAGCCCGGATGATTACCACTCGTATGTTGGTCTGGGAGAAAGTTACCACAACTCGGGACGCTACAATTCCGCAGCACGGACTTTCAATTATGCAGAGAATCCGACAGACGGCATCGTCTTAAAGAGGACCGGCGAAAGCTGGTTCACCAAGTACATGCTTGCAAATGTCAACCGAGAGCTCAGCGAGTTTGATGAAGCCATCAACGGCTATGAAGCTGTCTTGGGCAAGCGAGAGAAAGAGTTTGGTGTTGCCATTGCGCTGCTTCAAGCACTGGTCGAAAAGGCCTGGAGATGTATCGAGAAAGGATTCTTCGGTGAAGCTGCTGACAGCGCGAACCGTGCTTTGGAGGTCGCCACCGACATCTCTCAATACAAGCCTGACGCATTCAATCTATGGAAGGCCGTCGGAGATGCTTGTGCAGTATTCACTGAAGTACAAGAGAAGCTTGACAGATTCCCGTTCGAGGCGGTCGACACGCTTTTGCGGACTGGTATCCAGGTGGACGAGTATGACGCACAAAAGGATCTCGACGGGATTGGATCTTACCAGCTGGATCTGCTCGCTGCAGACCACCATGACGACATAGCTTCGCCTATTGCGAGAGTTCTACACAAATCCATACTTGCTCAGAAACGCGCCATCATATCGTGCACGCACGATGTCCATGCCCAAGCTGTGGCGTGGTACAATCTGGGCTGGACCGAGTACCGCGCACACGTATGCCTCGAGCTAGAGCAGGAAGATACCGGAGTAAGCCGTTACCTTCGAGCAGCCCTGCAATGTTTTAAACGAGCGATCGAACTCGAGGCTGGAAACTCGGAGTTCTGGACCTCGCTTGGTGTCATCACGACAACTCTGAGCCCGAAAGTCGCCCAACACGCGTTCGTCCGCTCACTCCATCTCAACGAGCGAAGCGTGAGAGCTTGGACCAATCTCGGGACGCTGTACCTCCTCCAGAACGACCAGGAACTGGCGCATATGGCATTCTCCCGCGCGCAATCCACGGACCCAGATTACGCTTTGGCTTGGGTAGGCGAAGGCATCATCGCACTGCTCTACGGAGACGCGACGGAGGCGCTAAGCCACTTCACTCACGCATTTGAGCTCTCGGATTCGGAGTCCTTGCTCACGAAACGACAATACGCTATCTCAACATTTGATCATCTCATCAACGCTCCCACGGCGTCGAATGATATCACTAAACTCATCCAACCGCTTTTCGCGCTCCAACAACTCATGTACCAAGCCCCGTATGATATACCCCACAAGCATCTCGCAGCGCTGTTCTTTGAGCGTATAGGAAACTACGACGAAGCCTGCAAGGCGTTGAAGGAAATTTGCGAAGCGGTCGAAAAGGAGTACGAGTCCGACGAATCCCCCGCCGCGCTGTGCAAGTTTGCCATAGCGAAGAGCGATCTGGCGCGAAATCTGTTGGCTACTAGGGCGTATGCGGAAGCCGCCGAGGAGGCGGAGACGGCTCTTGATCTCTTGTCCGAAGGTGTTGACGACGAGGTCGGAGCACTACCGAAGGAGGCCCTGAACAAAACAAGATTGAGCGCGCGACTCACGGCGGGCTTAGTGAACTACTATCTCCAAGCCTTTGAGCGGAGTATAGGGTATTTCCGGCAGTGTCTAGAAGAGGGTGCTGGGAACCCGGATGTCATTGTCCTACTAGCAGAAGTGCTCTGGGCGAAAGGCGGAGAAGAAGAGAAGGATGTTGCTCGAGAACAGCTTTTCGCCGCGGTGGAGAAGTCCCCCGAACACGTCGGCGCTGTCACATTACTAGGAGCGATGGCCGCACTAGACGGAGATGAAGACACGATGGCAGCAGTCAAAGACGATCTCGCGGCTTTGCGTACAATGCAAGGTCTAGACGCCTACCAGCTCACCCGCGTCGAAAAAGTCATTGACGCTATCGCTATTCTCCTCGGAGGCGAAGAGGAGCAGGAAAACGAGGTCCGGCGATCGGTCATGCTGGCGCCTTGGAAGTCGGTTGGTTGGCAGGAACTCGCTGGCGTCACGGAGGAACCGTTTCCGGCGATTATGGCGAAGAATCTGGCGGTGAGGAGTGTGCCTCCGGGTGGAGATTTGGGAGCGGACGATTTGGCGGGGGCGTATGCGGGGACGGGGATTGTGGAGGATGCGATGAGAGCTGTGGTTATGGCGCCTTGGTGTGGGTATGGGTGGACTGCTTTGGCTGAGGGTGTTGACGGGTTGTGAGGCTCTGGGGGGAGGAGGGACAAAGACTCAACAGGCAAACGCTGTCGACTCCAGTGTGTAGAGTGGCCGCAAGCATATGCTTGATTTGGCGATCAATGAATAGACTTTTGATTCAAGCACAGCCGGAAGCGAAATCAACAATTCAATCTAGCATCCCAATCCCAAATGCAGATTCATTGCAAAAGGCCATCAAGCAAAGTTAAAATAATTACCAAATTCTCTCAGGACAATTTTACCTGCCGTCAAACATATCAAGTGTTGGTTATCCACTCGATTTTCGGAGCATTTTACCGAGCATTCATCTTCGCCGGATCTTCACCGGATCTTCCGAGCATTTACCACATATTCTCCGAGCATTTAACCACGTATTTTCGTATAACTACCATACATTTTGATATAACTACCACACAATTTTGCCACAGCGATCCACCGTTTTCGTTATCTCCTGCCCAAACCGGTAATTCTTTTTCTAAACATTATATTCGCTCCTTTCTCAACAACCAGCGAGCTTCTTCCAGAAATTGCCTGTGGCTAATGGTTACTGTATCTACAGTAATTTGTGGGATCATGCGTGATGCAGTAACAAACATGCGGAGTGGAAAATTCACTAACATATTCGGAAGAATTTTTGCGATGATTTCCGGGGCGTTTTTTGGGTAGTTGATATACGATTGTATGCTATGATCTACACATGTTTTTATCTCCCTCCCGAAGCCTGCAAAATCGTGTCGTTGGCTGACATGATAATAATGAGAAGCTGACACTTGTACAGGGTTTGTGGCAGACAAAAATTGTATATAAACCTACCACACAATCGATCGTCCTTAACCCCGCTGCCCTTAGCTGCGCGCACAGACAGTTGGTTGCAAGAAAGCTCGAAAAAGTGGTCAACTCCAAAAACGATGAGCGATACCGTTTCCGGAAGGTATGGGCTGCTATGTACGCGCGCTTTGCGAGGCGCACAGCTGTTCGCTGACTTTCCGTTAGTTGGGCGACTAAACAACAGGGGAAATGACGAGAACTTGGCAAAACAAGATGGGATTATGATAAAACGAGGTTGACGACTAAACGAGCTGATATTTACGATCTAAACTGCTTACAATCCAGCCGGCGTTGTTACGATTCTCGTCGACTAAACGAGCTGTGGAACTTTCAACCGTGATCGATACATTTCCCCATCTCCTGCCCAATCTAGAAGTTTGGGCACCTGGAATGCCCGTCAAAATGCCCGTCAAAATGCACAACAATCCACAGTTTCTTCACCCTACCTACCTGATGTAGAAGTTCAAAAAGGATAGGTCTTGGCGCTAGGCTTGAATCCAGACTTTTCGCGGTTGCTGTCATCGATGGTTTTCAACGTCTGCTATCCGATGTGGAAGGTTGGGTTCGGGCGGCCTTGGCACGATGTTCGACCTTGGCCCAAAACGACGACGGCGGCGGCGGCATCGAGAAACAGCAACGGTAATAAAATCCACCGAGGTATAAGTACAAACCCAAGCCCTCCCTGAATCATCACCGCTTATAGTAGCGTCACCAAGCGTCTGTGTGAATTTGGAACCGCGAGGACCATGTTTGGACGGGCCCCAACGGTTTTCCCACATCTCCTACCCAATATGGAAGGTTGAATGCTGGGCAAAATGGTAGGCGGATCGGTGTCCAAAAATTTCACCGCGATCGATGCCTTTCTGTGTTTCCTACCTAACTTGGAAGGTTAAGCAGGTAGGCCTCGGCATACGCTGGCCCCTCCCTGATTTTCGAATCTGCCGATGTGGACGCTATTCCCCATCTCCTACCCAATGGAGAAGTTTGAATGAGCCGAGCTTGGCGAAATGATAAGCCGACGGATGTCCAAAAATTCACTGCGATCAACGGACTTTGCATCTCCTACCCATCGAGGAAATTTGAACCTCCAAAACGCTAGTTCCTCTTCGATTTTTGAATTTCAAAAATCCACCGTGATCGATACCTTTCCACATTTCCTAACCAATGCAGTAATTTGAACAGCCAGCCTCGCCTTGGCCAAATGGTAGGCCGATGGGCGTCCAAAAAGTTACTGCGATCGATACTTTTCTACGTCTCCTTCCTGATCGGGAAGTTGAGGATCAAAGGTTTGGCAAAACGGTAGGACGGTGGGCGTCCAAAAGCCTACTGTGATCCATGGATATTAGCGGGATTTTGCCTGATGGGGAAGGTTGGGCGCTTGGCGCGGAGGGGTGTGGGCAGGTCACATCTAAGATTCTACGCGGGAATCTCTGGCCATATAAAGAGACGAAGATAACCGCTATTGTCGCTCAGCACCGAGAGCCAGATCACGTCCTCCGAATTCTCAACATTACATCGGAAGACCCGGCGCCAGAATGCATCATGGAGGAGGCCCGAGAACTGAACTTCCAGCAGTGTGAGGCCCGTGCGCGGCGGGGTTGCCGATTGCCAAATTCAAAAGGTTCAGCTGCGACTACTTCGCCTCGATGTGCAGCATAGGTTCAGCTAGGATGATATCGCCTCTTGCAGAGAATGACAATCACCGGTGATGATGCCGGCGGTGTCTGAGGGGTTCATGCCTTGCCAAGCCCTGCATACGACAAATCACTACTTGAGAATGTTTTCCACCTTCCAAGTCAAGCAAGTTGGTGGTATGACGAGTGGGTGACTAAGTCTCACAGCATGGAGGGGCAAACGCATATAAAGAAGTCGATGTCCTAGACAGCTAAGATACGCTTTGCTCAATATCTAGCAAGGAGCTCCCCTTGTTCCAGCGGAAAATATGGCTTGCACGACTACCGAAGCAGCTAGGATGCGACGCACCCGAAAACCTCGAGTGGTAGGTACTAGGCTCATGGCAAGATGATGATGTCTATAGAGATATTGTTCGTAACAGTTACCACTGACAAAATTGCTTTTCAAGTGGCTGGCCTCGCTTCGAGCGCCCAAGGGAGCAAGATGCATGCTTGCAGATCATAACAGTCTTGAGACAAGGCTGAGGCTGAAAGTGAGCTGAGGACTCTCCTTTTCTGCTACGAAGGTAACACAAGACTTAGGCAAGCACCACTCGATCACCGGTGAAGTCGCCATCCTGCTCACCAAACGCGCCAATATATCGCCGGATGGATCCGCTTTCAATCACAGCATCGATCATCACCGTAGCCGCAACGGTTGCAACGGTTGCAAAGCACCTGCAAGATCTGCGCCATGGGCTGCAGCACACGCCCAATGTTCTCAGCTCGCTGGTGAATGAGGTATCGGATCTGCGGATAGTTCTCGAGGCGTGCGATTCGGCGGTCCAAGAACAGTATCGAGGAGCGACGCAAGCACAACCTGTCACTCCACTCGCAGACGCTGATAAGGTTCTTAACCGCACCAACGATCATCTCGAGGAACTGGACAAATTAGTCAGTTCTTGCCTTCAGGGGACATCCAGCGCACCTAGCGTTTTCAGCTCGAGCAGGCTTCGCTGGATTAAAGTGAGAAGCAAAGTCGAGAGGGTTCAGCAGAAGCTGCGAGATTCTAAGCAAGACTTGGTCATGCTCTTAGAGTCCCAAAGCGTGTAGGTGACTGATTTACTTCTCACTGGAGGTAATCAAGCTGACGGACATGAGAAGATCTGCGTTATCTGGCATGCAGTTTACTGTTCAGGATATTTCCATGGACGTGGAAAACTATCATTCAGCTTCTCTGGAGAAGATGGATGAAATCCTTGTGAAGCTAGCAGACCATAGAAGTTTATACCAGGAATTGCGCTCCGCGACAATAGACTTATCCGAGAAGGTCGATGCGCTAGGACGTAGTCGAGCTGATACGCCAACATCACCAAGACCACCGTCGTATCATGAAATAGATCGGGCACAGGATAAAGCGGAAGGTCAAAAAGAGAACACCCACTCCTTACAGATCCGTGCCTTATGCTACCGCAGAACTTGTCGACCATGGTGTAGCTGTCGCTGTCACATCCGACGAGAAATTCGGACTCCAGGACTCGCAAAGAAGTTCATCGGTTCGTTGTTCGTCGGATATAGCGGTATACCGGTGGTAACGGAGTCCTGCAACGAAAGGCAATGTCGAAAGCGATCCAGCAGCCGGGTCATCGTCAGCTACCAGTTTCCTGGATGGTTTTGGACTCGGTCTTTACTGGCCTCGTTTATGACCGCTAATGTTGCTGGGCGAGAAATGCTAATTAGGATTTCGAACACGATTCCGTTCGCCTCGGAAACGTACCAGCAGTGCCAGACCGGGAATGCATTTAGACTTCTCAGACTCTTCGAGAACGGTAGAGCGTCTCCGTTCGACTTGGATCCGGATGGACTTTCTCTTCTCCGCGTAAGCCAAATGCCTAAATTAGTGCGGTAAGGGCTAACTTTCCGATTGCAAAGAATGCATTGAATTGGAAACACTTCGATGTTTGCCGACTGCTCATCGCCCGAGGAGCCGATCTATATCAGGAGGACCAGTATGTGATCCGTTGCCACCCAGTTAGTCCTCGCTGATGATCTTTCCTAGTTCGGGGTTTAGTGCGTACCACTATGCCTGGGATGCAATACTGTTCGATAACCGTGAACCCAGCGTCTCTGAGACTAAACAAGCCTTGCTAGAACTCTTTCCGCAGGACGAAGGAGGACTCGACGAGCGACAATTCAACCGTATCCATAAATGCGTTCTTGGTATCATTGGTACCAAACTACGTGACGAGCTCGAGATCTCCACTTCCTCCATAGACGACTTTGACAATCTGGGTCGAACTCCCCTGTATTGGGCAGCGCGACGAGGGGACTTCAAAGCGGCGAAGTTGCTACTCGATTACGGTGCACGATGCGAGATCCCAGGTATGCGGAAGGGGACCGAACCGCTACTCGCAGCAGCAAAAGCTGGAGATGATAGGATCCTTGGGCTTTTGCTGGATCACGGAGCTAATACAGAGGCCAAAGACCCAGACGGCCTCACCCCGCTTATGAACGCTGCCTCCACAGAAACGGGACTTGAGTGCGTCGGGCTCCTTATCAAGGCCGGCGCAGACGTGGACCGCGGCGATAACGATAACCGAACAGCCTTCCATATTGCATCCCAAAATGGATGCCTGGAAATCGCGGAAAGATTAATGGCCGCTGCGGCAGATATCAACGCGCTTTGCGAAGATGGATGGACGGCGCTAGCGTGCTGCGTTTTCTGGAATATGCATGATAGTATTGAGATGCTGTTGAACTACGGCGCGGATACGCTAGTCAAGACTGATCCCGGAGAGTCGATATTACATTTGGCGGCTCGTTATGGCGACGAGATTACGTTGCAGATTCTCGCGCAGCGTGATTTAGGACCGATAGATCTTGATGCTACAACAGATGCTGGGGAAACGGTGCGTCGCATTGCGAAAGGGCGTGAAGAGTCGGGAGAATGGATGGCAGCTCTGGATAATCTGCTAATAAAGGTGGCGGAGAGAAATGCCAGAAGGACTCGAAGGGATGGAGTGACCGTCGAGCTAATACATAAAGCGGCGACCCGACAGGCTGCTCCAGACACCACATCGTCCAAGGGCATCGTGGTCAAGATTGAAGAGCTGGCCGATGAGTATAGCGATGATGAGGTGTTTGAGGATGCCCTCGAGACCTTCGCTTGAAGAGGGCGCTAGTGCTGGCATTAGGGACGCACGTGATTTCCTAGAGCGGCACAGCGGGTTAGGTAATGTCAATACTGCTCGAAACTCTCAACAGCAGTCGTTTCACGGCATTTCAATTAAGAAGATCGGGTTGCAGCTATTGGAATAGGTATACGTGGATAAAACAAACCAATTCTATACTCGCGAAGCTGTGACCTGGGGGGACTCTTAATGAAGGTTGTACTTTGTGCTACGTCATTCCCCCGAATACGAATACGTGCCAGCGAAGACAACCGTTCCGTTACATATCACTGGCTCGCCTTCGTCTGAACTTCCTTTTGTCGTCCTCGTGTTGACGCACCGAAATCCACGTATTTTGCAACCCTCCTACTCTTTACAGTAGGTTCGGAGCTGGAGCTCGGGATCCCTGGACGAGGATTCTAGTCAGCTCCTCACCTCGTTTTCGTCTCCTACCTAGTGCAGTGCAGCGTGACTGTAATCTAATAGTGCGATGCACGACTTTTGCTAGGTCCTTACCGCTTTAGGTATGTTTGGCATGTGGAAATTATGAAGAGGATGAGGTGGTTGCGCAATAATTTCTTCCGGTCGTCCTTCAGTTTCACGGTTTCAACCACGCGTTTAATAGACGCGTACTAATACTTCATCCTTCGCTGGTTTACGGGATCATTCTTGTAGGCCCATGCCCCTTTATCTGAATCGCAATCTCGATCTTTGATTGCTAGCATTTGAAGCCGTTGGTGGCCGGAAATCAATGATGCCTCTACGCGACCTACCCCGCCTAAAATTTCGGACACGAAAACTGGAATGCAGGACGGTCCTCGAGACGAGCTCATTCAACGCGCCGTGGTTGGTGGGATTGCATACTCGAATCCTTCATCCTGCAAAACGGCAACCAACATTATTCACTCGATCCGTGGATGATGCTTCTATGGTTCGACGTACGACGATTACCTGAGTTTGCCACCCGCTGGAGCTTCAGTCCCAGAAGCGCGCTGGATGCGATCGTTAGCTCGTCGGTGACGGGGATGGAAGCAGGTTGCCTGCTGAGGGGTGTGCATGCGCTTGACGGCCGCTTGAGGGGCCTCGAACTCCACAGCTGGACAAGTTTTCCAGCCATGGCCGATCTGCTTGGGGCGTGTTTTGTCGAAAGCGCATCGTCTGAGGGATAATCGTATGCTTTTGTAGCGCTTTGTTGACCACGGTGTCATCGCTTGGTGGTGGATCGGGAGGGATGCTCGCCACTCGCGGTTGGTGTGAGGCGGGTGAGGCGCCTTCCCAAAGTGGACATCGGGGTCGGCGAACAGAGAAAGAGCAAACACAGGCGCAATGTCTGCCCGTTGCAGCGACGCCTGAAACGCGGACTCGACTCTGACTGCGGCGTGCTCCCGTATTCTTATACAGATGACGTTGCCCTTTTGTGAAGGTCTGAGAATTGCTCGTCGTCAGCTAGTAGTCGGTGCCCCACCGCCCGCACTGACTGTCTGAGATCTAGATAGATCCACACCGAGGCGCGGCCCTGCATTAGCTCGCCTCCCTGGGGATTTTCTCCATAATTCTTCGCTTCTCCGGCCGCAAGAGGAGGGGGCTGTGTCTTCGCAGCTGGAGCTGATTGAGGGCGATGATGCGAGCCCCTTGATCGATGGCGTACGCACTTTACCAGTGACGCCCCGTAGGCTGTGACGTACGGCTATTCAGCTCAGCCATTGGAGCAGTAAAATGGATCTCTTGGTGATGTCCTAAGGTCGCGTCTGCAGAATGACGGCGGGTGTGTCGCACCGGCGAGTAACATGGAGGCCGGCCATGTCTAGCTTGGGGCAAAGACGCAGTGTCAAAATTAGTGGCCGGTTGGACCGAATGCACAGGTCCGGCTCGCCAACAGCTCTGTTCTTGGGCAAACGGCGCAGTTTCTGGTTTTCTGGGGCAGATGGGGTCAGTAACGGACCATCAACGAGCCAGCATAGGGCGTTCACAGACTCACCGCAGGGCCAGACCTCGACACAGACCTCGCCATCCGCGCAGCAGACGTCCCGGAGTGGCTGAAATCGCAGCCCGCACGTGGCCCTTCACGACCAAAAGCCTGGCCGAGGTGTGGGTTCTGGAAGGCGCCAAGCCATTCTCTCACAGGCGCCGTTCCCAATTGCTTGGGGGACGGGCCGCAGTCGCTGCTGCAACGCCTGCTGGAGCTTGGATACGCTGGAGAAGATAGGGGCCCGACGCACCTATATACCTGGGCTGTGGGAGCTCTCCCCCCTCCGCGACAGAACCTTCGGCAAACTCTTCCGACCACTGTTATGGATCGCAAGAGAACTCTCGTGACGGCCAGCGAGGTCGAGCAACTCGTCGCGCAGGGTCAGCCAATCGTCATTCACGAGGGGTATGCCCTGCAGCTCGACAAGTGGATCAACCAACACCCCGGCGGCCGTCTCGCGATCCTGCACATGGTTGGCAGAGATGCGACTGACGAAATCAATGTGTAAGCAGCGCGCGACTCCGAACTCCAAACCCACAATCCCAACCAGGCGAATGGTGAAGGCCCTCTGGCTTGCCCCGCGCGGCGACGACGTGCTGATACCGCGCCAGATACCACTCGGCGCGCACGCTGCTGTTGATGAAGCAGCACCGCATCGGCCGCATCCAGGAGCCATGGACCAACCTTGAACCCCCGATCCGCTCGCCCAACTATCACGCGCTATTCAACAAGGCGAAGCAGGCAAAGCAGTCGAAGGCCGCCGCCGTTGCGGCTGCACTCGCCCCCGGCGCCCACCGCATGCGAAAGAGCATCGATATTGGCGCGCAGCTCCTCACGCCGACCTCATGCACCTCACCGAATGCGAATAGCAATGGCGAGACCGACTGCCAGGCCGCCACTTCCATCAAGAGCCTTCTCCCGAACGGGAACTGCAGCCGCCGGGCGAGTGCGGTGCTCAGCGTCGATCCCGAGAAGCAGCCCCTCCTCGACCTTGCCGACGCCGACGAGCCCGAGGTTTCGGCTGCGACTGCGGCCCGGCTGGCTTATGCCACCGAGATCGAGCAGAAGGAGATCGCAGAAGGCATACTCGACTACCCGTCGCTGGACATCGACACGCAGACCACCATCCGCAAGCACTATCGTGAGCTGCACGACCAGGTCAAAGCCAGAAACCTGTACCAGTGTCGGTACTCCGAGTATGGCCGGGAAAGCATCCGCTATGGCATCTTGTTCGCCATCTTTGCCTACACGCTCTACACCAAATGGTACATGACGTCGGCCGTGTTCCTGGGGCTGTTCTGGGTACGTCTGATGTGACTTCCTCCCACGTTGTAGTCTCGCCGCTAACAAGCTTAGCAACAAATCATGTTCACCGCCCACGACGCCGGCCACCGCGGCATCACTGGCAACTTCGTCGCCGACACCGTTATTGGCGCCTTCATTGCAGACTTCTGCTGCGGCCTCAGCATCGGCTGGTGGAAGAGCTCGCACAATGTCCATCACCTAGTGACCAACATGCCCGAGCACGACCCCGACATTCAGAACATCCCCCTGTTCTCCAACTCGCCGACCTACCTCAAGGGCGCCTTCAGCACCTACTACAACTTCGACTTCGTCTGGGACCGCGCCTGCGAGGTCATCCTGCCGTACCAGAAGTACATGTACTACCCCATCATGGCCTTTGCCCGCTTCAACCTGTACATGTTGTCGTGGCTCCATCTCGTCTCTCCGCGGGCCTCCCAACTCGGCGCCGCGTGGTGGACTCGCTGGCTCGAAATCGCATTCATGTGTTGCTACTGGGCGCTCTTCGGCTACGGCCTCGTTTGGAAAACGCTTCCGGACTGGAATACCCGTGTTGCCTTCGTCGTCGTTTCGCACATGTGCACCATTGTCCTCCATATCCAGATCACGCTCTCCCACTGGGGGATGCCAACCTCTGACCTCGGCCCCGCGGAATCATTTCCCCAGCGCCAACTCCGCACAACCATGGACATCGACTGCCCGACTTGGATGGACTGGTTCCACGGGGGCTTACAGTTCCAGGCCGTCCATCATCTCTTTCCCCGCATGCCGAGACATAATCTGCGTGAGGCGCAGGGATTGGTGAAGGACTTTTGCGAGAAGACGAATATGAGGTATAATTGCTATTCGTTCACCAAGGGAAACAAGGTCGTTTTGACGAGATTGCAAGAGATTTCCGCGATGGTGGAGATGATGGTTGAGTGCCAAAAACATATGGCGGAGACGGGGGAGAGTGGATTGCATTGAACTGAGTTGAGATGTCTTTCAATTGTAAGATACCCGGAACGAACGATAAACGGCACGGATTGGCTTGGCATCATGGTATGGCATTTGCATTTATTAGATCAGGTGAAAAAAGTATTTCCTTAAGTTGGGCGGTAGATTTTCTTTTTCCTTGTTTCGTCTCTCCTTTGTATAATTACAGTCTCGAGGATGGACTCGACGAGAGTTGAGAAGGAAAAGAGAGCTTTATAGAGCGCTCGAAGGCCCGCGGATCGATCAATGAAATTGCATTAGACCGGACCAGAAATTGTCTTGCTCAAAACGTTTCTCTGGATTGTGGTATATTCTTGGACATAAGCCAACAAAATTAATAGGATGTGCTCAGCACGCTAGAATGCCTAGCGAGAATGTGCAGAGTTTGAAGGGTTCATGATGAAAACGTGAGCAATTACGCCTTCACTCATACATTTGTTGCCTCAAGCCTTACCATCAGTACCTAGGTACTTCAAAACTGCATTGCAGGCGGGAAGACTCCTGCAGCCATCAAGAAATCCAGTCCCTTTATTGT
>MCFA01000385.1:0-23070 GCA_002105025.1 Clohesyomyces aquaticus
CTAATTAGAATAGCGCTGCTGCTTAGGTAGTAGACTATATGCTACATTTGCCTATACCTAGGCTAGTAGGCTATATACCGCGTTAGTCCGTAGCTAGGCTAGGCGATTCGAACCCCTATTGAGGTTGAAAGTCCTTGGCCTCTTAGGCTCTGCCTCTCTGGCTTCCTAAGCAATTAGAGCTTAAGCTTTCCTTAGATACCCTAGATAGTCCTTACAAGCCTTCTTAAAAGCTTTAGCCTACGTATTGCTAACTCTTAAATTAGCTAGGCGTTTCTTAGGCTATAGCAACTAGCAATTAGTAGGTTAGTAACAGAAGCTATAGAGACACTTAGGCAAGCCTCTGTTATCTAGTTCTCTAACCTAGAGCCTCTTTTAGGCTTCTCTGCTAGCCTTGTTCTAAGCTTCTCGCTTAGACCTCGCGCTAGTCTTGTATTTAGCTACCTAGAGCGTTAAGGCTAAGGTTGTTAGTGAGTTCTATAGGAATCTAGCCAAGGTAGTCGCCTTAGCTATAAATAACCCTGCTAGAGCTCTACCCTTTTAAGGTAGCTATAACTAATATAAAAGCTACATGTCTACTGTTTTAGAGAATAGTAGAGAATTCTTGCCTTTCTTCTCTATAGCTAGCGTTAAGATGCTAATGTTTTAGGCGTAGCTTGCTCTCTTAGCCCCTTCTTTGCTTACTGCTTTAAGGAACAGCTGCTAGGCTCTCTATCTGTCTGTTTTAGGGAGTTTAGCCTTCCTTACTTAATTTATAGTAGTAATCTAGTCTAGTCTCTAGCTTCCTATGCTCTTGCCTTTCCCCTTGCCTTTATGTAGGTTCTCTATTGCTAGAGATAGAGTCTTCTCTCTTCTCTAGGCCTTAGGAGCAAAGTAAGCTTTTAGGCGCTTAAGCTATTCTTAGAGGTCCTCTTTATCTTATATAATATATAAGTAAGAGGTGTTAATTATTCTTATAACTAGATCTATAAGCAAGTTAAAAGCAATTTTCTTAGTCCTATATACTATCTCTTTTAATTTCTACACCTTATATATAAACTTATAGGCTTCTTTGTCTTTCTTTAACAGCTCTATAAAGTTCTCTGCCTGCCTTTCTAACAAAGTACCTAAGCTATTATAGGCTAGGTAGTTCTAGTAGATTAGCTTCTCTAGCCTGCTAGGCTCTGCCTCTTTAGCTGCCTTTGCATTAGGGTTAACGTATTCCTATATATTAGCCTTTTTAGCTATATCCTTTACTATAAACTACTAGTTATCCTACTCCTGCTAGCTACTAAGCAGTACTAGGGCGTCCTTAGGCCTAGTGTTATACTCCTAGAGGTTTAGGGTTATTATAAGTAGATAGTTAATAGAGGAGGTATTAGGTAATATATATAGCTCTATATGCGTTTTACAGGCGTTTAACGCGCTATAGAGAGTTATAGAGAGTGTTTCACGTCTATAGCAACGTTATAGAGAGTTATAGAGAGTGTTTAGCGTCTATAGCAACGTTATATAGGTGTTATTTTAAGAACTTTAAATTCTATACATGTATTTTAGTCTAAACAATAGGTAAATTAAGTAATATATAACAGACTAAGCGATAGCTAGGCTTATAACTATAAAGTTAGTGGCTTTAGAAAGTAGAGACTTAATTAATTTATAAAGAAAGCTTAGAAGCTTATCTATATACTTAGAGTGCCAAGCCTCTACTAGTACTAGTATAGCTAGCTCCTTATAAAGAGAGAGAAGTCTAAAGAAAAGAAATAGAAAAGCTTTTTATATGTCTCTTAAAGGCAGAGAGAAAAGCCTAGTTTATAAGCAGCCTATAAAGTAAAATAGCAGTCTACTTTTTTTCTTTCTATAGCATATAAATAGTAATAACACGCTTGCTTATAAAGACATGTTAAAAAATTTGCTTATAAAAATAACTTTTAGCTATATGCCTACTAACCTAGCTACTACTCTTTTATAGATAATATATTATTATTATTAGATCTATTTACTATCTAATATAAGCTATGTTTAGCTTATATAGACTATTGCCTAGAAATAAAACTCCTAAAGAGTAGAGAAAACCCTTATGTTCTATAGTTACGTTCCCTCTATGCCTAGGCGTTAAGGGTACTACGTTTGTCTGTTATAGTCGTCTGCTAGTGCTATTATTATTATTATTTAATCTATTTACTATCTATTTTAAGCTCTAGTAGCTTATATAGACTTTTGCTATAGAATAAAACTTATGCATAGAGAAAACCTTTTATATGCTATATTTACGTTCCCCTTGCTTTTTGCCTATAAGGGTACTACGTTTTTCTTTTGTCTTAACTACCTATGTTATTATACTTGCCCTTAGTAAAGGGCTTAAGAGAAAGAGAAAGAGAGAGAGTAAGAAAATAAAAAGAGAGAGAGAAGTATTTATATAAAGGGTAGTCTAGCAGTCTTTAGTAGCGTTACGCTAGCGTTATAGTAGCGTTAGAGCAGCGTTTCCTTAAAAGTCTGTCTAGCCTAATAGTCCCTAGATCTCTTAGTATGTTATATAGTTCTCTAGGGCTAAGTCCTAGGCTACTTTAAACTGTTTTAGAACTCTTTGCTTAAGTAACTATAAGGCTGTTGCCTTTGCTTGTTCTAGGTAGCCTAGGGCATCCTTTAGCCTTTTGTTACGTAGGCGTAGTAGCAGCATGCTCTTGTTATATCTTATATAGTAGAAGATTACGTGTTTAACTATTTGTTTATGCTATCTATAGAGGCATTCTCTAGAGATCCCTAGTACCCTATAGTGCGCTAGCTAGCAGTTAAGTCTAATTGCCTCTATGTAGAGCAGGAAGAGCGCTGTTAATTCTGCTTTTAAGAGGTTGTTATATAGCTGTTAGGGGCGTTTTGTCTATAGTTCTGTCTAGGTTGTTTTCTTCTTTCCCCTACCTTTATGTTTCTAAGCTTGTTTCTATTTAAAGTCTTGTCCCTATTAGATTGCTATATAGGTGCCTGTCTATAGTTGTCTAGTCTATTAGCCACGCGTTAAGTTGCCCTTAGCGCGCTAGCGTTCTGCTTAGTATGTTCGCTATTCACGTACCTAGGCAATAAAGTTGTCTGCTTTTGCTTTTGTTGCTTTGCTCTGCGTGGCTAGGCGTAGCGCTGTTGTATTGCTTCCCTGTTGTCTTAGTAACCTCTATATAGTTTATATAGTTTGCTAGACGTTCTAGTCTATAGCTCTATGTTGCTTAATTGCCTGTTAGAACGCTTATGTCTTAACCTAGAGGGAGAGCAGGGCTATGCCTACTTCCTGCTTAATAGCTACGCTTGGGGTACCTTTGTATGCTCTAGTAATCTGCCTAAGACATTTCTTCTACGTTTTTAGAAGTAGCTCTATTATGCTTATAGCTATTAATCCTCTATTAAGTTGCTGTCTCTATACCTGCGCTCTATACATTATTGCTAGTTATACTACTGCTATATAGATAAGTTTTAACTGTTGCGTTAACAGGCCCTACGTTAATGCTATAATGCGCGCTATCACGTTAAATAAGCTCTCGCCGTTCTATGCTGCCTTTTAGGTATGCTCCTTCTATTGTAATTTTAGGTCTACCCATATGCCCAAGATCCTGCTAGTGCTATTATACTTGCCCTTAGTAAGGGGCTATAGAGGAAAAAAAGAGAGGAAAGAAAGTAGAAAAGAGAGGAAAAAGTAGGAGAAGAAAGTAGGGGGATAGTAGAGTAGGGTAGAGCATATATACTAGGTATAGGGTAGAGTCTAGTAGAGAGGCTCTATGTTATAGCTAACTTAACAGTCCTTAGGCCTCTTAGTATTTAGCGTAGTCCTCTTAGCTAATTTCCTAAGCTACTCTAAACTGCTCTAGGACGTGTTGCTTAAGTATCTATATAGCTATAGCCTTTGCTTAGCCTAGTTTGCTAAGGACTTCCTTTAGTCTTTTAGTTTATAGGCGTAGTAGCAGCGTCTTTCTGTTATGTCTTCTATAGTAGAAGATTATATGCTCTACTATTTGTTCTTGCTATTTACATAGGCATTCCTTTATAATTCCTAGGACCTAGCGTTAGGCGAGCTATTAGTTAAGTCTAATTGCTTCTATGTAGAGCAGGAAGAGTGCTATAGCTTGCGCTTTTATAAGGCTGTTATATAGTTACTAGGGTCGTTTTTCCTATAGCTTATTCTAGGTTATTGCTCTCTACTCTTTCTTGCCTTAGTGCTAGATTTGTTCCTACTTAAGGTCTTGTCCTTGTTTAAGCGTTGTGTTATGCTCTGCTTGCTGCTATAGTCCTAGGGTTTGCTATATACATGTTGTGTTGCTTTTAATTTGCTGTTGTTTAGCCTAGTATGCGTGCTACTTATATGTTTAGGTTATTAGGTTGTTTGCTTTAGTTTTAGCTACCTTGCTCTAGGTCATAGGTCGTTAGCTAGCTATAGGTCTCTTTCTTGTTATAGCGAGTTCTATACTTTTTAAACTATTTGTTACACCTTTTAATTAAGTTATGTGTGCTGTTTAGTTGCCTGTTAGAGGGTCTATGTCTCTATCTATAGAGTAAGTAGAACTACCCCTGCCTCCTGCTTAATTGCTACATTTGAGGTGCCCTTATATGCTCCTATGACTCTCTTAAGGCATTTTTTCTAGGTTTAGATCAATGGCCTCATTGTGCTTGCTGCTGTTAGTTCCCTGTTAGTTCGCTGTCCCTACACCTGTGCCCTATACATTATAGCGGGGCGCTTATAGACAAAATATAGAAGATACGTAGCTAACATAGCTTAGTAACTAGTAATAGCTACTAACACTAAGGCAAAGAATATTAGAGCTTAAGCGTTAGGCCTAAATAATAATTAAAACTATAGAGAGAGTATATTTATAAGATTAAGCAAGGCTAGGATTTAGAGTTTTATTTTTATAATCTAATTTTTAATTATAATTTATAGGTTTGTTTCTAGACTAATGTTATATGTTTTTGTTTTATTGCTATAGGAGTAGCTAAAGGGCTTTTAAACTCTAAGTTGCTTAAAAGGGACTAAGCTTTTAAGAGTAGAGAAAGATATAGTAGAAACTTTTAAGTGTTGTTTAGGAGTTATATAATTTTTGTTTTTTCTTAAGTATATATTATTATTATTTAATCTATTTACTGTCTATTTTAAGCTCTAGTAGCTTATGTAGACTTTTGCTATAGAATAAAACTTATGCGTAAAGAAAACCTTCTATATGCTATATTTACGTTCCCCTTGCTTTTTGCCTATAAGAGTACTACGTTTTTCTCTTGTCTTAACTGCCTATGTTATTACACTTGCCCTTAGTTAGGGGCTTAAGAGAGAGGGAGGGAGAGAAAGTAAAAAGATAGAAAGAGAGGGAGAGGTATTTATATAAGGGGTAGTCTAGCAGTCTTTAGTAGCGTTACGCTAGCGTTGTAGTAGCGTTAGGGCAGCGTTTCCTTAAGAGTCTATCTAGCCTAATAGTCCCTAGATCTCTTAGTATGTTATATAATTCTCTAGGGCCAAGTCCTAGGCTACTTTAAACTATTTTAGAACTCTCTGCTCAAGTAACTACAAGGCTATTGCCTTTGCTTGTTCTAGGTAGCCTAGGGCATCCTTTAGCCTTTCGTTGCGTAGGCGTAGTAGCAGCGCGCTCCTATTATATCTTATATAGTAGAAGATCACGTGTTTAACTGTTTGTTTATGCTATTTATAGGGGCATTCTCTAGAGATCCCTAGTACCCTGCAGTGCGCTAGCTAGCGGTTAAGTCTAATTGCCTCTATGCAGAGGCCTAGTGCCATGCTTATCATGAAGCATGTTTTTGTCTGTTCGTTGCCTCTATATACTAGTGTATAACTAGGCAGGCAGTACGTTCGCTTTGTTTATTTGTTCTAGGCTAGTTCTTGTATAGCGAGTATGTAGTGTTTTGCTAGCTCTGCTATGTTAAAAAAAGGCCTTGTCTTAGTTCTGTTTGCTATGCTATAGTTATATTAGAGTATTATTAGTACTTTTATTATTATAATAGAGTAACGTCCTCTATTTAGCTACTATTCTTATTTAGGAAGATTATAGTTTAGCTTAGGTCTAATGTCGCTTAGCGCGCTACGCATGCTGCCTTTATAGGTTAGCCTTTCCTCTATAGTAGTTAGGTCTCTCTATTGTTTAGATTACGTTTGCCTAGGGAAAGGACTATAATTAGCCTGCTGTTTTGTTTGCCTCTATTTCTAGCTAGGTTAGACCTAATAGCTAGTTCTATCCTTAGCTTCTATATGCCTATTCTATACTACGTAAACGCTAGGCACGCCCTTATCTGCTACGCTCTATATGTCTGTCTATAGTTAGTGTAGCATACGTAGCTAGCTTTATATTGTCTTATATTATAGTTACTAGCGTATTACATGCATTTTGCTGCCTTTACGTAGGCGCTCTATTTATGTCTCTACGTGCTATATTAGTAGCATTGTTTTAGTGCTAGGTTGCTGTTATAAATTCTAGCCTTAAAGTATTCTGCTCTAATAATAATTCTGCTTTAAATAATTCTCTCTTATTTAGCCTATATGTTTACTCTTATAATAAAGGAACCTTTTATTTTTTATATATTATTTCCTTAGCGTTTTAAGGGCGCGTTAGAGTTATATAGCTAACATATTAATAAGATTTTAGTTATGCTATAGAGTCTTTATAATAATTTCTTAAAGTCTTATATAATGTTAGAGTTATCTATAGATTAGCTGTTCTTAACTAGGAGAGTATATAGCATACTAGAGACCTCTACTAAGTACGCCTTCCTAAGGAGCTATATTCCCTAGGGGTCTAGCGCTGCTATAACAGCGTCCTGCTAGGCTTATGACTTAAGGCATATGTCTATGTCTCTGCTCTTATAATAGTAGACAGCAATAGCGTTAGGGATAGCTAGTTAGATAATCTTAAGGATCTTGCTTAGGGTCTTGTTAGTCGCGTTGTTAATTCTAGTCTAAATAATTAGTTTAGGGGCAGCTAGCTACGCAGCCTGCGCTACGACATCTGCCTATTGTTAGGTCGCTAGCAGGTTGCTGTTAGCCTTAGCTTTAGTCTCCTTTACATGTTAGAGGATCTCGTCGCATGTTTTCTAGACGTAGAGCTGTTTCTCTATTCCCTCTACTACCTCTCTTGCCTAGCGCGTTAACGCCTTTACTCTCTTGTTTCCTTTTCTCTCTATAGCCTCTAGTATTTTTATTAGCTCTTTTATAGTATTAGAGTATACCTTATTTTGTTCTCTGTTACGTTATGTAGGTAGGTAATGTGTTCCTCCTGCTAACGCGTTAGCATGTTAACTATGGTGTAGCGGCGCCATCGCGTCGCTGCACCGTTTCGCTGTCGTTCCTGCTGCTTGCGCAGCTGGGGACAGTACCATAGGCGTTTTGCTCGATGAATTTATGTCGTTTCAACGCGTTTTTTGATGCTTCCTTCTTAAGTATATAGTCGTCTAAAGGCAGATTAGATAGGAGCTATTAAACAACTAACATACCTTTTTACTTCTTTTAATTACTATTTACATCACTGCTACACTCTATAGGTCTAAGTGTAGATTTACACTTTATTCTACCTCATTAGTTTAGAGAGTAGTAATCTCCTTATAGTGTTATTTTTCTTGTTAAGCTAAGGTTACTTATAAGGCTTTGTTGCTTGCTTATAGCTCCGTTAAGCTTTGCAGGATCTCCTACAGTATATTATTTAGGTTATTTACGCTAGAGGGATCCATGGTCATAGCATCATACCTCTTTGGAGTCAACTACAACATTCGAATCGCTTTCACTGTGCGAATTCAAGTTCCTTCCAAGAGCATCATGCGTGGCGTCCCAGTCCGCTAGCTGTTCCACAGGAACCTTGGTAAGCTTATGTGCTTGTGCGTCGTCTTCTAGGATTATCACTTCCTGGCGGATGCAGTATCCTTTAGATTTGGGAAGGATATATATCCAGGCGACGTAGTAGATGCCGCAAACAGCCAAGCTGAAGCCATGTTAGTATGCACCCACGGTCTTTACTAATCGGAATGAGACTTACAGCGTAATGCCCACGACGACATATATAGCGTACCAAAAACTGACATCGCCGCCGTATTTGCCTTTCGGAGGCGGGTACCACGGCATGGCCAGGAGGAAGACATTGGTAATGATATTGAACACGATGAGCCCATCCCAAGCGCGGAATTCGCTGCGCGGAAAGTTCAGGCGCGCACGTTGGCGACGGATAAAGAAGAGTCCAGCCGCAAGGGACAGGCCAAATATCGATCGTGGATACACTTGAAGGTCGACAACTGCCAATTGCTTAGTTCTCAAGAACGGAAATGCTACGGGTATTTGCAGACGTGAGCACTCACTGAAGTTGAAAGCGTCCACACTCTCGTATTAAACGGGACTGTCCAATTAGAACTGCAATCAGATTCCCGAACGAGCTCAGAGCTATTAGGAGGTTAAGAACCCTGACGGCCTTGCCGGAGCCGAGCGCATGCTTGAAGAAAAGGCTCACAGAGATTTCTTTGGCAGCTTTCAGTTCCGCCTTTGGTACTGATCGTGATTGTCAGCAAACTTGCACGTACATACGATGGGAAGATGTCTTACCAGCTGTAAAGTATGCCACATTAGCGAGAACATAAAGAATAGCGACAATTGTCAATGCAAGATACGAGTTGAACCTCAGCTTCTTGACGGGATTCTTGATCTCGTTAATAAGATTGAATGCGTTCTCGTACCTAGCGTAGGAAAAAATAATTTTGTACATGGCATTTGTTGCTCCGTACGCGGTTGCCTTTCCTGTGAAGGAATGCCGAAAGTTCACTTCGGGATCTTTGACCTTGGTGTGACCTCCGAGAACCACGAAACCTGTAATGGCAATGAAAGCGAGCGTCAAGACCTTTACGATACCAACAGCGTTCGAGAATGCATATGAGAATCGGGTATGAAACACTAGGACTAAAAACGTATCAGCTGACGTTGGCGGTGGAAGATCGGTGTATTTTACGGAGGACTGTGACAGTGTAGGCGGCAATGGCGGCGCCTTTGACCTCCCAATTGGTTAGTGTATGGCCATTGGTGGCGAATAAATATTTCGCCAAAACTTCATCGTTGTTAGCCGAGCCGCTGGTATTGATAATCGAGGTTTACCAATGGCGTTACCGCTACTGAACGAGAGAATCACGCTTTGAACGAGAGAATCACGCTTTGAACCGCAAATGCGATGGGAAAGAAGTATTTGGGGCGCGGATATACCTGCTCAAGATACGTAACTTTGGAGCCGGACCGGTTCGGGAAGTAGGAGGCATATTCCAAGTACACGGCAAGCGAGGATATGGCAATGAGATATCCAAGAAACCCCCATATCATACTGAGACCAACAGAGCCTGTACCACTGAGTATAGCCGATGCTACGATATAGTCAATCCAATTGGGTCCTAAATAATCACGGCATCAGACTCACGCGTCGAGAACGCGCCCGTTCCGATCATCTTGCTGATATTGATAAAGATGGTAATTGGTCCAACCGCATATCCGAATGGAGACCGGGCCTCGACCGGGGCGCCAGCTGCTTCCTGGTACGACGGCGGACTATCATTTTCGCCTTGCTCGACGACGTATTTCAGCCTCCCGTTAGAGATATCTGCGTCGTGCACAACGGTCGAAGTCGTAGTGGCTTCTGCGTACTTCGAGCCATTACCAAGGCGAAGGCGTGAGAGAGAAGGCATTTTGGTGCTGCCAAAGAACCGGATAGTAGCAGAAGGAATGAGCTACCAGAAAGATTGCCTGAGGCACGCCGATCAAATGGCCCTGAATAGCTCAAATGGCCCTGAATAGCTTATTATATGTATGACATACCGCGATTCGAATGTCACACCCATCAAGTTGCTTTCGAATTATTGAACATCTGAATGGCAACATAGCGCCACCATGCGTCGTCACGCTTGTGGAGCATCTATATGGAAGCTATTGTGGAACTGATCGGAGCGATTGCTTTATTTACCTTCAAGAGCGGGACATGATACGGCTAACGGCGAGGAGGCGCGGGAATCAGAGTCGAGGTAGGTTAGCATCAAAAGAGAAGGAACTGTCGTCATTCTCTGTGCTGAACGCGTCTTCCTGACTTGCTTTCCTGCTGGACAACTCCTTCCGATATCATCGGACCGAGGCCATGCGGAAAAGCCCGTACATTAACTACACGGATAACGAGTTTCCAACGCTCGATCGGTGTGTTTCCCTGGTCATTGAGTACTAAATTGCCGCGCAGAGACAGCACTGGTTAAATAACGATCACCATGTAGTACAAAAATACCGACAGCTTCAGCTCCACTTAAATATGCGCCTTTCCCCGGAGAATAGGAAACTGGTTTCATTTGATACAGTATTCGGCCCGCGGAGCGCAGGGCTCGACATGGGCTCTGGCTCGTGGCGTCCAGCTCAGTCGTAATACCGGGGTTCTCTGGCGTGATGGTATGTATTGACGACTAGCAATATTCACTATTTTTTTCGAAATACCGTCATCGTCCTCTGCACCTGGAAGCGACAGTCAAAAACAGATTTACGCTTGACTCAGAATAAACTCACCGGAGTCACAATTCTCGATGGGCGCATATGTGTGTATTATCATGTTGAATCCATTCGACATGCCACAACATGACCGTGTTGTCCAAATGCGGCACAGCGGCTCACCACCCCCACCTCGCTCAGACAGGCCTACCTCATGACATGAGAGGCTCTCTGAGGTATCTGGTGGGTAGATGCACACATGTAGTATCTCGCGCTAGCGATGAACTCATCCAAGGCCATGCATCGGGAACGGGTGACATGATTTTGAGGCGGGATGAGATAGGAAGGAGCAATCAAGCCCAGCGAAAGTACGAACTCGCACTTTGGACTGTTGACTACATTGGTCTACCTATTCTTGCCTTCCTGATTATCTAAGTCGTGGCGGAATCGCGTTTTCTGGCTTTGTGTTACACTTTCCAGTGCTAGTATTTGTTCAAACGTAAAGCGCGTGCTTAGCCCTACCTTTAACAAACCCTGTTATCGTCCTATAGCTAGCGTGCGGGTAGGGCAAGCCTCTCGTGTCCAATCTCTTGCGCCGCATTTGGATTAAATGGCTTTGCCTTGGCGTATACGGGGCAGGAAATATATGGATGCATGATACACAATTTTTGCTCAATCACAAAGAGTATTGATAGATAGGTATAACAGAATCGTTGAACTGCTAACGAGTCTCCTTTCC
The DNA here is from genome assembly GCA_002105025.1 of Clohesyomyces aquaticus. NCBI lineage: Eukaryota > Fungi > Ascomycota > Dothideomycetes > Pleosporales > Lindgomycetaceae > Clohesyomyces > Clohesyomyces aquaticus. Next base: position 11,181 of record MCFA01000385.1, read on the forward strand.
GGCATGGTCCGATCCATAGTCTAGCCCCTTGTTCGCTAAAGACACAATCAATATCTCCTCTACGCTAGAGGTCGAGTCCTCCCGTCTCAACCCATTCTCCACTTGCGTTGGTTGCTGTGCAGCCGCGCCACGACGTTTCTTCCACCACCAGAACCCGGCCACAGCAAGCAAAGCGAGAACTCCGAGCGTAACCCCAACACCAATTCCAGCCTTCGCACCAGCCGACAATCCTCCCTTCTTCGTGTTCGTTCCCACTGACCCGGACACTGTACTCGGAGGCACCACTTGGCCTGTCCCCGCCTCCACTACCACTCCAGTCGGGTACCTGATATTATACACCGGTTGTGATGTCAACTTGTCCTGAAGCCCCAGCATATGCGAGCAGTTGGGCTGATTCGACACACTCAAATCCAAAGAACACTTCTCATCAAACCCCATTGTACAAACCGAGTCAATGATATTATACATGACGTAATTACTTCCAATCCAACTCCCCTGTTGCGCCAAACAGCTCGCCACAAAATTCATACTATTGGCTGCGCTCAACGGCAACTTGCCATCCTCGGTGTGAATCAACTCCCTACATTCTCCAGGGGCCAAATCCCGATACTCCATTGCGACCGCGCCGCCCGCCGTCGGGTTTTCGGTTGCAGAGTAACCCGTGTAGAGATAGTTCCAGGCATCGTAGCTGACATCGTGGGCGCCGCCGGACTGGTCGATGCGGAGTAACTTGACCGAGCGACCTTGGTAGGATAGCGAGACGCAGAAGTTGGTGCAGTCGACGGAGCCAGGCCAGTACGCGACGCGGTCCGTGTTGATTTTGCAACCGAGGACGCCGATCGAGGACGAGTAGCTGTCGTGAGGCGTGGCCCAGACGGCGCCGCTGGACGCGGTTGCGCGCAGGGTGAAGGAGGAGAGTGCAATGAGCGGAAGGGCGCGCATGGCGGTAATGAGCGTCGTGATATGCAGAAAAGACTGATATTTATTTCATGTATATGTTCTCAAAGGAGTGGACTGGTACCCGCACGTGGAGCGGGGCCGTAGGCGCGTTGGGCATGCGGAGAGGCGAAGAGCGAGGTTGTGCCAGATGTGAAGAGACCCCTTAGATTCTACACAGTAAGCGCCAGTATGAATACGATGATCCCGCTGCTAACCCAATCGGGCATTGTTCAGCCTGCCCACGCCGCAAGACAACAAACAAGTTGAGACAGCTCCCATCAAACCAAACGGCTGCCTAGCGGCTCTCCATAATCTACAGTTTTCTCTAGTACTTCTGAAAATACTCTCTCATAATCTCACCCAACTGCCATAACACTTTTCTTCAAAAGAGTACGAGCTTGCGTTCCTCAAAGCCGACCCGACATTTCGCCGTGAACCGAAGCCTAAGACTGGCTAGCCCAGCCCTGCACATCGTCGCTCTACCCACACTCAGCCTTGAGGCGACACTCTATCTTGAGGCGACACTCTATCTCGTCCACCATATTGTGCTACCCCCGAAGTTACCCCAGGCGGATGATAGGAATGTAGAACATGAGGACGCCCTGCTTGACACGACAGCAGAAGCCCTTCGAACACTCGGCGAGGCTGTCCGAAACACACGGCCACAAGTAGCAAAGGTATGCCCACAGATTTCGCAGTTCTTGAGTGATATTCACGGAAGCTATTCAAGAGTATTCCAATCCACATGTGTGTCTAGTTTTCAGTCGCCGCGGGCCTTCGAGCTTAGCTTAAGAAGATATGAGTCTCCAATCATGGCCGATAGTAATGATTCATCTGCTAAATTGTGTTGTCACTTCATAGCCCAATTGACGTTGTAGCGTCTACAGTCGGCAACCTCCTTCGCGTTCGTAACGCCTCCGGATTTGTTAGCGACTCCCAGCTAGCTGACTTGCTCCATGGCCTTGCTTCAGGTAAGACGGTCGGGGCTGTACGGAGGTGCAGCTCATAAGTAAGGGCCAGTGGTCAATGCTGTCGCCAAGGACGCCACAACGAGCATGGGCCACCCAAATACGAACCGAGCACCTGCAGGCCAACTCAGAGACGCCGTCTTCGGCTAGCTCATAGTAATTGACGTGTACTATAGACGTTTTGCTTAATAAATTTAAGTCGTTTTAACGCGTTTTTGAATACTTTAAGTTTTAGTTCTAAAGCTATAATTATAAGCTAAGACCCTATAACTTCTATTATAAAGCTAGATTTGTTAAAATTATATATATCTTTGTCTAAGATGCTATACTTTGCGTTTATGTTAGCTACTAGCCTAAACTACGCGCTAATAACCTTAGGATCTTTTTGTTTCTTCCTTTTATTATTATATAATTAAGTCTAGCATGTTTAGAGCTCCTCTATACGTAAAATAAAGCAGTCTAGCTAGTTAATGCTAACTAGCTTTAGCCCTTAGTAGGCGCGCAAGCCGTTAGCTATATCTTATAGTAGAGCCTTTAAGGGTAGAAAGCCTCTAGAATCTAGGTCAAGTATGCGCTCTACTATTAACTCCTCCTCTAGTAGCGTTAGGTTCTAGCAGTTAGGTAGGCAATCACGTTGTAATGCTTGTCTATGGCTTTAATGCCCTAGGGTTAATTGAGGCACTATATAGGCGCGCCTAGCAGCTTGTTAGGAGAATAACGCATTGCATTTTATAGCTTTAATAGCAATAGTAATCCTAGCTTTGTTTAAGGTTAATATAGTAGGTAGTAGTTGTTACATTATGTTTATACTATCGCGTATAGTAGGTTTTAGTAGGTATAGCTCGCTTAGTAGTATAGCTTGCTTAGTAGTAGAACACGTTAAGTAATTTCCTTAGAAAGTATAAAAAGTAAGCAAAGCACTACTAATAGACAAATGCTAATTAGATTAAAAAAATAAGGGCATACTATAACCTATATTATTATTATTATTAGATCTATTTACTGTCTAATATAAGCTATGTTTAGCTTATATAGACTATTGCCTAAAAATAAAACTTCTAAAGAGCAGAGAAAACTCTTATGTTTTATAGTTACGTTTCTTCTATGCCTAGGCGTTAAGGGTACTATGTTTGTTTATTATAGTTATTTGCTAGTGCTGTTACACTTGCCCTTAGTAAGGAGCTATAGAAGAAAAAAAGAGAGAAGAGAAAGTAAAAGAGAGAGAAAAAAGCAAGAGAAGAAAGTAAGGGGATAGTAGAGTAGGGTAGAGCATATATACTAGGTAGTAAGGTAGAGTCTAGTAGAGAGGCTCTATGTTATAGCTAACTTAACAGTCCTTAGGCCTCTTAGTATTTAGCGTAGTCCTCTTAGCTAATTTCCTAAGCTACTCTAAACTACTCTAGAACGTGTTGCTTAAGTATCTATATAGCTATAGCCTTTGCTTAGCCTAGTTTGCTAAGGACTTCCTTTAGTCTTTTAGTTTATAGGCGTAGTAGCAGCGTCTTTCTATTATGTCTTCTATAGTAGAAGATTATTAGCAGAGCTTGCTCTGCTACTTTATGTAGAGGGCCTTTTTTTTCGGTTAGGGCTTGGCAGCCAAGAATTACTGCTTTTGGCCTTTTGGGGCTCACGTAAGCACAAAAACGGCAGATCTTTGGCTACTTATATCTCTAGAACTATATATTAGAATCTTCTAGAAATTTTAGTATAGAGCTACACCTAGATAAATATAAAGACTCTAAAATATCTAAGCTATAGCTAACGTAATTAAAAGGCTATTTAGCAAAAGCCTTTTTTACAAGTTTAAAAGTATAATAACTTTAAGGATAGCTAATAATAAACTATAGAAATTTAATAGTAAACTTTACTATACTAGTATCTATAGGTGCTAAAGTATCTAAGACCTAGCTTATATAATTAAAAAGTTATAAATAAATAAAAGCCTAAGACTTTATAAAAACAAGTCTTTTTAAGTTAAAAGTAAAGAAAAAGCTTAGAAATTTTTAACTTTATGCTACTATATTAAGAAACTTTTACTACTATTTTTAGATATTTTAAGTTAGTACTATAGCATATATAATTAGAATAAAATTATTAAAAAAGTTAATTTATATAGATAATACTTTTGTTTTGTCTATACATAATATAGTGCAGCGCCTTCTAGGTCGCTGTCCCTTTTTATAGTCACGTGATCTAATCACGTGATGCAAGCTAGGAGGCCCAAGCTTAAACAGAGTCGTCGCGTTCTAGCCTCCTAGCCCCTAGCTAGAATAACAACCTAAGAAACTAGAACTATTTATGCTACCTATTGTCCTTTCCTTTTAGTACGCTATGTATACTATACGCGACTGACCTTTGTCTGCCTAGCAAGCTCTGCTACTATATAGTTAACTAATAGATTCTAATTAACACTAATTAGTAGTTGTTTAGCTAGCAAGCTTAGGCTACTAGACAGATAACTATAAATTAGCTAGGTTAAAGACAAAGCTTGTACGCTCTGCGGCTTGCTTTGTTTTGATCCTGCCTAAGAGACAGAATAACAGCACTATACGCAAGCTTAGGCTACAAACGTTGCTAAGATTCTCCCCTTAAGGAAGAAGATTAGATCCTTCTTAGAGTTAGCTTAACTGCTATATAAAGAGAAGAGGAGATAGTGCGAGACGTACTAAGAGCTGCATAATACCCTAGCTTAACACCTACAAAGCTACATAATACCCTAGCTTTAAAGCAACACGTTACACCTACCTCTAGACAATCTGCCCTACCTCCCTAGACGATTATCCTACTATATAATAAGCCTATAATAGCTAATCTATTAGATAGACTATTAGACAATTAGCCTAAAACCCTACTAGGCATATTATACGAACAAGCATTAAGGGAGACAGAGATAAGCAAGACAACTCTTTAATCCTAGACTAACTAGGATAACTAGAACAATAAGATTAACCTAGAAAATCTATTAAAGATATAGCTATAATTATATGTAGCATATGCTATTTAAGAATTCTATACAACAACCTAGAGAGAACTACTTCTATAGAAAGGCTATTAAGAAGCCTTTAATAGATAGACAATAGACTACTTTAACAGCCTTAGCCACGCGTTTAAGAGAGAGCTAGTTAATGTCCTTTATAACAAAGGAATTATATTAAGGACAGGCAACATATAGGCTAAGATGCTATATAAAATAGCTATTAGAAAAGGAAGAGTTAAAGCGTCACATACGCTAAACCCTATAGTATCCCCCTAATTATCTTATAGCACACCTGTTTATATAAACATACTATATATCCTATCCTAAGGCACTCTACCCTATATAAACATTTAACAGGTTTAGACTCTAAGGAGCTTAGCAGCTTAACTACATATCTAATACTAAGCTCTAACGCCTGTTTAGCAAAATGTTTAGCTAGTGCCTACACCTCTACCTGTTTAGCCCCCCTAACGTACGTAAGGCATTTAACTAGGATAATATAATTAGCAAATCCTATATGCCCACACGTACGACCTATATCACTAAGCTCCTCTATCTCTATTTCTACTAGCCTATGTATACTAGACATAGTCTAGACTATACGAACTACTGCTATAGAACTATATTAATCTAGCAAAGATACTACTAGATAAGATTATATAATTCTAAAAAGTATAGAAGAAAGACAACTGCTATACTAGAAAGCTATATAACATCTTGGCAGACAAGGCCTAGATCTTTATTAATCTATGCTAACGATTAGACATTACTAAGGACTAGTATGCAAGCATCTTCCTAGACATCTTTATAGACTATGCGGCAACGTATTACCTACATTAAATTAGACCTAATTATACCTAGAAGACCCTATATAAAATGCTAGACATGTATTTTAACACTTAGGTTAACAACACCTAGTATAATACTAATTAGACAACTATTATATTCGCATAGTATAAACAGGAGAACCTAGAGAAGAGACTATATAAAGTGCTTAAGATAATAATTAACAAGCTCTAGCTTATGTAGAGGGCAATAGGCCTAGCATATTCTAGAGAACATTAACTACGTACTATAGTCGTACGAGCCTGCTAAGGAGAACTAGACCTTAAACAAGCGCTATTCTTAAACAAGACGTCGTGCGAAGGATTGTTTAGCAATCTAAGAGCTACCCTTTAAGTTGCTATAGACTAAAGAGCAAACTAATACCTCTAAGAGCAGTCTAACTCCTACTACATAGACTGCTAGTACTATAACAACAATCTCTTAAGAAACTTCTTAAGATCCCCTACGCAAAACTTCTCTAGATCCCTAACGCTAAACAGAGGAAGTAGTTTTAGAGGCAGAGGACTTTCTTTATTATAGTCATATACGTAAGTTAAAAAGTGCTTTATATTATTATTATTGATTCTTGTTTACTGTCTAATGCAAGCCCTATTGGCTTATGCAGACTATTGCTACTATTTACACTAGGTGAACAAAAAACCCCCTGTTAGCTAGTCGTAGAAGCAGCTCCCAAAGGCTTGCCTGTACTAGGGGAAAAACACCTTTCGCTAATGTGCTGTATGTGCGTCCCTAGGCAAGCGCAGGCGTGACGCCTACGCCAGTAGGTTGCTGTTGTCCTCTAGCCTTGACCGCCCACCCTGTCATGCTTGCCTCTACTAGTGATGTCTCCCTTATGTGTAGGTACTGCCTCCTGTCCTATATGGTTGTCCGCTACGCTCTCCCTCCCCCCTCGCGCCTCGCCCCTAGCGCTACTGTCGCTCCTCGCAGGCGTTAACGGCGCGTTTTATTATGACCCCTCTAGCACCTTACTAGTAGTATGCAGGGACTATCTGCGCGCTGTCGCCGCCGTCGCACGTTTTTGGGCCCCTCTAGCGCCTTACTAGTAGTATACAGGGTCTATCTGTGTGTAGCGCTGCTGTTATCCTGGCCTCTCTAGCACTATACTAGTAGTATGCGAAGCTCAGGTCGCTAGCGTCTGTCTGTTACATAGCTGCTGCTGTTTCGTCTGCCTAAGGGTGTAGGGAATAAGGCGTTTTGCTGTGTTGTTATATTATTGCTGTTAGGTGCTTAAGGATAGTCCTTTATGTTAATAGAGTTTACGAACTGTTTTTCTAACTATTATAGGTGTTATTTGTAGTAGCGCTAGTGTGAAAACTCTACACTGTCTTACTATAGAGCAGCGTTACCTACCGCACTACTATTAACGCGACGTCTCTGCGCTAGCTCTAATCTCTATAAGAGTCAGGTTCCTAGGCTTCACCACGTGGAGGTGCAGAGTCCGATTTCGAAGCCTAAAAGTGCTTTATATATAAGAAAGAAAGCTGCTAGTTAACTAATTATCTACTAAAGGACTATACGTAGACAGCTAGGCAATGCATTACTACGTATAAAACTATGTATAATAAAGAACCCCTATAAAAACAAGTTACTTCTTTTATTTAAGAATATAAAGAGATAGATAATAGCACTACGCGCGACGAGGAAGAGAATATAGAGGATAAAGAAGAGAATAGTAATAAGGTAGTGAACTACTTTACTACCTCTTTATTTCTACACTATATAACTAGCGACAACATCTATAAAGAAGAGCTAGAGAAATATGTAGAACAATTTATCCTAGAAGACTAGTATAACATAGTATACTATTATTATTATTATTTAATCTATTTACTGTCTATTTTAAGCTCTAGTAGCTTATATAGACTTTTGCTATAGGATAAAACTTATACATAGAGAAAACCTTCTATATGCTATATTTACGTTCCCCTTGCTTTTTGCCTATAAGAGTACTACGTTTTTCTTTTGTCTTAACTGCCTATGTTGTTATACTTGCCCTTAGTAAAGGGCTTAAGAGAGAAGGAGGAAGAGAGAGTAAAAAAATAAAAAAAGAGGGAGAGGTATTTATATAAGGGGTAGTCTAGTAGTCTTTAGTAGCGTTATGCTAGCGTTATAGTAGCGTTAGGGCAGCGTTTCCTTAAGGGTCTGTCTAGCCTAATAGTCCCTAGATCTCTTAGTATGTTACATAATTCTCTAGGACTAAGTTTTAGGCTACTTTAAACTGTTTTAGAACTCTCTGCTTAAGTAACTATAAGGCTATTGCCTTTGCTTGTTCTAGGTAGCCTAGGGCATCCTTTAGCCTTTTGTTACGTAGGCGTAGTAGCAGCGCGCTTCTATTATATCTTATATAGTAGAAGATTACATGTTTAACTATTTGTTTATGCTATCTATAGAGGCATTCTCTAGAGATCCCTAGTACCCTATAGTGCGCTAGCTAGTAGTTAAGTCTAATTACCTCTATGTAAAGCAGGAAGAGCGCTATTAATTTGCTTTTAAGAGGTTTTATATAGCTGTTAGAGGCGTTTTGTCTATAGTTCTGCCTAGGTTATTTCCTTTCTTCTTTTGCCTTTATGTTTCTAGGCCTGTTTCTATTTAAGGTCTTGTCTCTGTTAGATTGCTATATAGGTACTTGTTTATAGTTGTCTAGTCTATTAGCTACGCGTTAAGTTACCCTTAGCGCGCTAGCGTACTGCTTAGTGTGCTTGCTATTTACGTACTTAGTTAATAAAGTTGTCTGCTTTTGCTTTTATTGCTTCGCTCTACGTAGCTAGGCGTGGCGCTATTATATTGCTTCTCTATTGTCTTAGTAACTTCTATATAGTTTATACTATTTGCTAGGCGTTTTAGTCTATAGCTCTATGTTGCTTAATTGCCTATTAGAACGCTTATGTCTTAACCTAGAGGGAGAGCAGGGCTATGCCTGCTTCTGCTTAATAGCCGCGCTTAGGGTACCTTTATATGCTCTAGTAATTGCCTAAGACATTTCTTTTGCGTTTTTAGAAGTAGCTCTATTATGCTTATAGCTATTAATTCTCTATTAAGTTGCTGTCTCTATACCTACGCTCTATATATTATTGCTAGTTATACTACTACTATATAAATAAGTTTTAACTATTATATTAACAGGCTCTATGTTAATGCTATAATACGTGCTATTACGTTAAATAAGCTCTTGCTGTTCTATGCTACCTTTTAGGTATGCTCTTCTATTATAATTTTAGGTCTACCTATATGCCTAAGATCTAGATAGACTTTATATAAGCTCTGCCTTGTCTCTAGCAATATAAACAGTACTTGCTAGGTCCTTACGTTAGCCTTGCCTCCTAGTAAAGTGCATGAGCTAGTACTTGTCTAGGGCGAACTTAGCTCTATAGCGCTTTGCCTATGCTACGCACTTGTTATAGGCTTAGTAAGTCTCTAGCAGTTGTCTGCTGCTATGTTTCCCTAGGCTACTAGCGTAGTGTTATTAATAAATCTAAATCTAAATACGTTATTACTTTCTAGTTATTTAAATTCCTCTTATAGCTCTATAATAAAGAAGAGGAATAGTATTAGGGACAAAGAGAACCCCTATAAGATCCCTACGTTTACCTATATCCTCTAGCTTATATACCTAGCAACGTAATTTATATAGTTTATTTGCTAAGGAAGTTCTCTATAAACTATATAGTCTATAGTAGTATGCCCTTGTTCTAGAGTATATATAGTAGTCTAGTATATGCTACGTTGTTAAAGGCTTTTATAAGGTTAAGGCCTGGCATTAAAACTACGTATCCTTTCTAGGCTTTTTACGCTGTCTAAACGACGTTAGTAAGCAGCTTAACTGCTGTTATTATAGACCTCTTCTTTTAGCTACCTATTTAGTTCTAGGGTAGTAGTTAGTGTTCTTCTGCTGCCTCTACTAGGCGCTTTGCTATAATAGTTTTAACTAGCTTAGCAATTATGTTCTCTAGCGCTATAGGGCAATAGGCGTTAACTAGGGTTAGTCTTTCTTTTCTAGTTTACGTAGTGCTACTATAATAGTGTCTTTAAGTCCCTCTAGTAGAGGGGCGCTATTAAATAGCTTGCTAATTACCTTTGCTAAGTCGTTGCTAATAGTATTACTAAGCGTTTTAAGGACTTTGTTTAGTATTTTGTCTAGTCCTAGGGCTTTCTTGCTTAGGAGCTTATGTATTACGTCTTATACTTGTTGCTTTATAACTCTATAGTCTATATAGGCTATGTTTAGTTAAGGGTTCTATGTCTTGCTATTTCTATTGCTTTCTTGTTTATAGTAGTACGTTGTTTTGCTTATGCTTCTCTATAGTTCTTTTTTAAGTTGCTAAGGTCTAATTCCTTTACTATTAGAAAGAATTTCTTTATAAGGATAGCTGCTTTACTTTTGCTATCCTCTACCTCCTATTTAGTTATTACGTTTTATAGTGCTAGTAGGTATAGGTCTATGTAGGGCCTTTTTTATAGGCCCTGCTCTATTTTATTATGTCCTAGAGTGTTTTTTAAGGTTTTGCTGCTACTGTCTAGAGACTACTAACAAATGTCTTCTAGCTTGCTCTGCTAGCTTGTTATATTTCCTTAGTAAGCGCTTTCCTTATGTTTTATAGGCGTTCTTCTGCCTTCTCTATATAGTATTATGTAACTTCCCTCTAGGCGCGTCTTGCGTTTATAAGTAATACTATAGCTTAGGGCGACTATGACCTCTACGCGAATTTGCTAGGTCTTGACCTTAGGCAGTAGGTTTCTATGCCCTGTTAGATTGCCTTTTATAAAGCTGCTAGAGGTTAATTATGCTAGTGCTAGGTGCTTTCTATAAGGTCCTTATAGAGGTTTTTATAGTCTATCTTGTAATAGCATACTGCTATCACGTTGCTGTTAGTTTAACTTAGCAGGCGACTATAATTTATATAGAGATATAGTCCTTTATAAGTGCCTATTTGTCTACTAGTCTATAGTGCTCTAGGCGCTACGCGAGAGTAGTACTTATAAAGGTTAAGTTAATTATAGATTGTCTTGCGCCTTGTTTCTATGTTAGTAGGCCCTTTAGGTATATAATTAAAGGCCTTTTAATTCTATAGCGTTTAGTAGGCGTGTTGCTGCTAGGTTACATTATGTCTCTATGCCTTCTATAATTAGTAGTGTAGGTTAAAGTCTCTAAGGACTATAATCTAGTCTGCTATAGTCCTTATAAGTTGCTCTTATAGTTAGTTTATAATACTAAGGTTTGTTAGTTAGTTTGTTATGTTATAGGCGTTAAATATTACTATCCTCTTATTCTTTGCTTATAGTTTAATAGCTTCTAAGTTGTCTAAGCTATACGTCCTTTTCTATGCCTCAAGGCCTAGTGCTATGCTTATTATAAAGCATGTTTTTGTCTGTTATTGCCTCTATATACTAGTGTATAACTAGGCGAGCAGTACGTTTGCTTTATTTGTTTATTCTAGGCTAGTTCTTATATAGCAAGTATATAGTGTTTCGCTAGCTCTACTATATTAAAGAAAGGCCTTGTCTTAGTTCTATTTGCTATGCTATAGTTATATTAGAGTATTGTTAGTACTTTTATTATTATAATAGAGTAACGTCTCTATTTAGCTGTATTCTTATTTAGAAAATTATAGTTTAGCTTAGGTCTAATGTCGCTTAGCGCGCTACGCGTGCTGCCTCTATAGGTTAGCCTTTCTCTATAGTAGTTAGGTCTCTCTTGTTTAGGTTACGTTTGCCTAGGGAAGAGACTATAATTAGCCTGTGTTTTGTTTGCCTCTATTTCTAGCTAGGTTAGACCTAATAGCTAGTTCTATCCTTAGCTTCTATATGCCTGTTCTATACTACGTAAAGCTAGGCACGCCCTTATCTGCTACGCTCTATATGTCTGTCTATAGTTAGTGTAGCATATATAGCTAGCTTTATTTGTCTTATATTATAGTTTAGCGCATACTATACTATATTTTGCTGCCTTTACGTAGGCGCCCTGTTTATGTCTACGCGCTATATTAGTAGCATTTTTTAGTGCTAGGTTGCTATTATAAATTCTAGCCTTAAAGTATTCTGCCTAATAATAATTCTGCTTTAAATAATTCTTCTCTTTTTAGCCTATATGTTTACTCTATAATAAGAGAACTCTTTGTTTTTTATATATTTATTCTTTAGCGTTTTAGGGCGCGTTAGAGTT
>MCFA01000386.1:0-22990 GCA_002105025.1 Clohesyomyces aquaticus
TGAGTTGCTCCGGGAGACCCTGATCTAGGCCTGAGTACATATTGGAAGGTCCAAAACTGGACCTGCACAGCCCCTGCGCATGAACGAGGGGGCCTGTTTAGGGAACGCAACCGTCGGCTGTGCTTTCTAGCCACGCGCAGCTTTGTTTTGGCCAAGACTGCTGCCTTCAACTCAGCCACCTCCTTCAACCATCCGACTCTCGCCGCCTAGACTTCACCTGCTCTAACTGCTATATACGTATTCAGAGCCATGCAAAAAGGTACGAAGCCGTTGTAGTCTCTTACCCGAAACACCCTCAACGTCTATCCAGATCATTGATGAATATGCTAGGCCCTGGTTGTTCCCTCCACGTTCGATAATATGGCAAAACCGCAATAAGTGACACGCTAGGTAGCACTCGAGCCATGTCTGGGTGGCAGACATCAGCCTACATCTTAGTGACGAGCTGAGTGACGAGCTGAGTGACAGCATTAGCAGAGAGTGCAACTGCACCCTCACCGCCGAACACATCACTTTAGCCTAGAACCATGCACAATAAGACTGGATTAAATCAGTCTGGAATTGAGTATGTGTTGGGTAAGGGTATATCCATGCAAAGATAGACTCTAGAGTATTAAAATACTCAACCTGCTGAAACAGGAGCCAACATCTATGCACCTAAAGAAGAGCTTGAGCCGCTAGAGAGGCTTGGTATTACGACATGTTACACATGTTAGTCAATAAGAGAGGGGCTGTGAAATGGTCTTCGTGCCAATGGGATGCAGATAGTAAGTGGAACGATCACATTTAACTCTCAAACACGGCGCTGCCATGATCTTGTGAGCGGCTTAGGGTTAATACAGGATTGGGGCAACTTCATGCGTGGACGCTATACGGAGATAAGAGGAGTGTGTAAGGCATGGATTCAAGGAAGAGCTAGGACCGGATGGTGATAAGGTGGCGGAATGTAATAGTTAGAGCTAGGTGGTGGAGGTTTATGCATGCCGGAACAAGTGCGCCTTCGAGTTGGACGAAGCCGGCCATCTCGGAAAACTTTGACGTAGCGTGTCTAGACCAATTGCCCTATAAACTTTGGCTTAGATGCCTCCATACTTAGAAATTCCCTTATTCACAATACCTTTCGACAACTTCGGGATCAGCGCTCGCTTATTCTTTGCCTCTGCTCCAGAGGGCCACGCAACATCGTCAACACTTCGCTCGGATTAACGGACGGCATTACAAGTTGCAACCCGCTAGACAAGGGCTCAGATATTAATGTTCATGCGACCCACTTCGCTGCCAGGACATCGAGCTCGGTTGCTACAAAGCTACGCCCCTTGCCGAGACTGACAGCGACCTTTCCCTGCTGTCCGCAGGGCAATTCTGGCATCGGGCGCTTCTTAATTGGCGGCGCGCTGGCGGAGGCTTGTAGGTGGTGGCTCGCTGCCAAATTGGTCGTAGCTAGTTGAAGAGTGGGTTCAGGCATTCGCAGGCGTTGTCGCCCGTTATCGTCTTCTATGCTTGCTGTGTCTTGGCTGACGGTGTATAGGCGTCTTGTCTCCATCGGAAACTCGATCGTCGCTCACACCACATCAATGTCTGGCTTCCATCGCTCTATCGGTCCGTCGATGCTCTGCCCTCCTTTCCGGCTCGAGAAATCTCCAAGCGCGTACGAGAGGTCTCCGAACGGCTCTCTGTGCTGCAGCCGTAGCAGCCGTATCTGCTCTGTCCACTTCCTGGGGATTGAAAAGTGAGCTAATATACCTGCCAAAGGTGATCAATGCTCTAAATATTTGACACCTCAATACTTGAGGTATAGCATGCGTGCCATGAAAATGTTGTTCGGATCAATATGCTAGTCATATACATCAACTGAGCACGTCTGACACTTTTTCTTTGCTACACCATCTCCATGGCCACCTGAATAATGTTCGACGTCTCCGGTGGACCTCTTGTACGGGTTTGTGGGCAATTGGCTTTATGCTAAACAACTCCGTGACATCAGCGCTCGTGAATATTTGGCTCAGTAACTCGCGAGACGATGGGTCTGCGCCTAGGTTGACTCCATTCTCGCAAAGCATCTTCAGTACTTGGAATATCGAGTTTGTATCACTCCTCCATTCAACCTGACGCCTGAGGGTTTTGTTGAATTGGGTGATGGACACTCTCGGTTGAGGGCCATATTGAAGGATACAAGCTAGAATTCGCGGATTTGGTACGAGTTGGGTCTGGAAGCGATCGCGGCGGCTGTACAACACAGTATCCAGCAACGTTTCTTTCTCGACCCTCTCCATTTCGCCTCTGGTGACAAGATCGTCAATACCCGTTGCAACGACTTCATAGAGGTCCCAAGACACTGCGTAGACCAAAAATGATCGATGTCCCCAAGTAGACCAGGGCTCCCTTTGGTTGTGGCTCAAGCGGTGTTGCTGAGCTACCAAGCCAGAGCTAGCAAGCACAGAGAGTGTCTGGAGCAAATCATTCAGCAGGTCCTTCAATAGTACTCCATGCCGCCGCTGATACAGAGTTAAAGAATGGAAGAAGTCATCAACAAGCTCTTTCTTTGGACTGTCTCGCTGGACAACTGGACTGGATGTCGTTTTGATCTCTGCTAGTATCGTCCTGCATAGCACAAGATCGGCATCGAAGTCGGTTGGCATCCATTCAGAAAGCAGCTTTTGAATAGATTTGGTCATGAGAAAATCCTTGACCGTTCGGTGTAAAAAGTCCACTCGCGTTTCAAAGCTGTATTGCTCTGATTGCGAAGTGGATATTTCCAGAAAACCTTTGCATCGAGCATTGAGACGCTTAGATATCTCATGATTTCTGGACCGCAGTTCCTCATCGGAAAGGGCCTTCACTGGTTGTCGTATTGAGAAGTCAGATGCTTCCTCTTCAACATCGGCAAACCAGTAATTGAGCGCCGTCATCGGCCTGCACGCAGAGAGCGCGAGCTGGAATGCGCGCGCTGCTTGCTTCTGATAGATAGGATCCAGCGAGCTGAGCATTCGATTGAACAATTCGTCCAGATCATCAGGAAAAGATCGTAAGCGCCGCTGCATGTCAGAGATCCGGTCAAAATTCTGCAGTCCTTGGATGAGAGAGCGGGTAACTAGGTAGACCCACAAGAAAACTCCATTCGCTTTTTCGATGAGCTCATTCACTAAAGCTTCGGCTTGGTCATTTCTTCCTTGTAAGGCAATGAAGTCAGGTCGATCTTGCAGCTTGTTCTTGACATAAAGCCGAATGTCTCGGGCGTTGACTTGCTCAAGGTATAATTTGTGGATGGTGCTTCGTCCAAACGCCGACTCGAAGACGTTCCAGGGTCTGCTAGCAACGCACAGCTTGACGCTTGGCATGTCCGCCGTGTTTCTGATGACTTGTATCAAATCTTCGTGGTCGCCATCATACTCGTCCAATCCATCGATAAAGAGACATATCCTGGCTGAGCTTCCTATGTGTTTCACCAGACGTTGGAACGCTTCCAATAATTCGATCCTTGAAAATGGATGGCGATCATACTTGCGGTGTCTCGAAAGTAGTCGCCATCGATCGGGGAACGTAGGGCGAGCTAGCTGAGGATATCGTCTGAGAATGTCATAGAGAATGGAGCGGATGAGTCCTTCCTGAGAGCGCTGTATTTCTGTGCCATTTATCCAAAAGAAATAGCTGCTCATGATCAACCCCAAATTACCGGCCCATGACTTTAGATACACCTCGGTCTCATGGTTATGAATGAGATATTTCATGAGCGTGCTTTTACCGCTGCCAGCTTTTCCACTTATCCAAAAGATGGGGTCTTTCGACTCTAGCCACGGTCTCAGTCTGCTGGCAAACACCTGGCGGAAGGTGTTTGGATGAGCTTCTGCGATCTTCGAATGGCGGAATTCCATCGTGGTGTAACGCAACATGCTGAGGAGTTTAAGCTCGCTTGCGATAGTCTTTGTGCATTCTGCATTTTGAGACAGCTCCTGGGACAAGAGTTGGACATCAACCTCGTTCTGAAGCGGACTTTGGATTTTGCTCCGGTTGTTACGCGGTCCGATCCGACTCTGTTCGCCACTTTCGGTAACTTCCTCAGCTATTCCTGATCCGCTCTTGATGACTCCTAGATGAACATGCTTCTCAGCCAGTTGAAATGTCTCTTTGTTTTGAGAGTCTTTAAACTTCTCCTCATTAATTAGAGCAGTGCTCTCGCTCTGCTGACGTTGCATCTCGGACAACAATTTTCGCAATGCATCGACCATGCCCGTCTTCACGTCATCAATCCTAGCAGATAATGAGGCGTCGAGTTGGCGGTTCGTCTCTCGCAGCTCATTGAGCATTGCGATGACAGTGGAGCTGTTTTTGCTAGAACGAGTTCGTCAGCTTCATAAATCCGAATGGCTGGGAATATCATACCTGAGCATGGCTTGCATTGCCAGGATCAAGTCACTTCTTAGACGATCTAAGCGCAGTTCCATTGCTTCAATCCTATCCTGCTTCCACACAGTTTTGAGGCACATCTGGAAACTCTTCCATAGAGTCGGGGGGTCCTTTGTGGTGATTTTTTCGAGGGCTTCAAGCAATTCATCGGCGCATCGCGTGCAATCACTTGCTATCGAATAGAGCTTGAAGTCTTGAACCGCCGTATTCGAGCCCCGTTGTCTCCCGTGAAAATCACTGGACAGCTTGCTGGACAGATCGCGCAGGTTGGTTGTAACTTGTGAAATTTCTCTTGTCTCTTCAGCCGCACCGATACCGGTTCGGTAGATCTTACGAGTCTCGGAGAACAATTTGCATGAGAAGTCAAGGAACTGGACAAGGTTGCCGGCCAATCCGACCGCCACAAGTGGATCTAAAACCATGCGGACGAGATAAGCGACCCGTAGAAATGATGTAGGAAAGAGTGTCGATGTGTGTCGAGGGATGTGCGGCTGAGCCCTGTTTATGCTGGTCGTCAAGATGCACAGCCCCTCACGGCTAGTCCCAACTAGTCGGGTGGCGCTGCTTCGCCTGAGGATAGCACAGACGGCTGGCGTGATTTAACATTGAGATTTGTCCCCTGCGCTGGCCACACTCAACTAGCGCCAAATAAATTGCAACTATTAAAGTGCATCGATGCCTAGACCTCGAAATAGAGGCTAACGCTTGCTCGAAATCTTCTACTAATGTCGATGTCTCTTACGCGGTCCAAGAGTTTTCCATGTCTCTGATGCCGCCATTGCTGCAGAGCGCTTAGGTTGCGGCGTAGGTGCATCTTGAGGCTCAATGAGTGCACTGAGCATTGACTTGCGCAAATTTCTCAATATAGAAAGCCTACATGTGTCAAAAATGATAGTTACACACCATAGCTGGGGTACAAGAAGCGGAAAGCCCTTCTGTAGCAAGAGCCATATTCCGCGCTTCAATTAACTCTACAGGGTTGTCTTCCTGTCCTGTCTCTTTCTGGAAGTTGGCGCAATCATGTTGTTGCACTCATACAAAACGGACTGGGAATGTCGACGCTCAATATCAGCTAGGAACTCCTGCAGCGATGGGGCGGGCCAGGCAGGAGGTGGAGCCGCCGTAACAGATACTGCAATAGCCGAAGGCAGAGACGAACGAGAGTTTGTAAGAGTAGGCATAGGAGCAGGCGCAGGTATTGACAGAGATGTGCATGTAGTCACAGAGTCCATACTTGCAGCATAAGTAGGAGCTAATACCGTGACAGATTGTGATGACGGGCGCGGTCTCCTGCATCGAGAAGGTTGATGAGGTATGTCGGCTCTATTTCATGCTATAACGTGTTTCACCACTCACCTGCCAACACCACTCATCCGCCAACCCCACCAAAATCGACACGGCTTTTTGACAGATAACTCCACAACGACTGAATATAATCCATACAAATGTATATACAAAAGATTCCTAATTATTTCTACATTATGTCCTGTTATAGCCTTGTACGTGGCAATTTGAGCACGTTGGTGGTGCTCGCTGGCTGTCACGGTGTGACAAGAAGCAGTGTACTGTGCTCGCACAGTACCCTCCGATCAACACTCGAACCCCAGCGCTGGCCAGAACGATGGCAGAGAACTCTGCTCGGTCCAACAGAGCACGAGCCAAACCCCTGGACTATTAGTACGAACCATATTCGGACATAGTCCACGCAAGGACCTGCTCGGAGATTACATAGAAGCCACCCGAACCTCAATCAGAGCTAGGTCGCGCCATGACCATATTGACAGTTGACTGACTGGGAATCGGAGCTCGGCTGCAGACAGCCAGCTCAGGTATAAATAAGATTGCGGAGGACCTCTACCAAGCTCCTCACGCAACGTCTTGTACGATAGACTATCACACGAGAGATTCTGAATAGAAGCCTTGTTGTACTATTCTTGACTATCCGAACAGCTCTCGTGACACTGGCGCACCTGAGAGGCCTCCGCCTGCGCCTCTGCTTCGAGCCGTCTATCTGCCTCTGCAGCCAGCCTCTGGCCTTCCTCGCCTGTGAGAGCTCCTCCTGTAGCAATATACTGCCGTCGCTGTCGCCTCCTCTGCTCTTAGCGCTGATTTGCATGACGAAGCTTGGTGTTCTCGACTGCAAGGATTGTCGCTAAGTGCATCGCAAGCTAACATCCTTTAACAAGCTAAGCAATAGCCTTGTGACGTACCTGCGCAGAGCTCGGTCGCGAGTCACATGACTGGCTGCCTGCGCTGCCACTAGCGCCTTGGCCTAGGAACATCTTTTGTAGAGCTCGCCCCTGAGCTCCCTTTCTCCTCTCTATCTTAGTGTAGCTTGAAATACAGCCAACCTACCCTATCAATCGCACCTGCGTGACGACTGACTGTCAGCTACAGCGTATACGATAGTGGAGACCGAGCCGGTCCTCACAAGCCTAGCTTATAGGGCTCTGTAATACGCAACCAAGGCAGTCATATATAAGTCAAGCCTGCTTCTAAAGCTAGACAACTATATAAGGCGTCTCTGCTACCCAGCGTTGCTCGCTGTCAGCGTTTTGCGCTAGCAGTGACGGCGTACAGACAACGGGAAGCGATAATATAACGCGATCAGGACAGTATAGGATCAATCCTGTCGCTAAAAACCCGCTCTTAATGCTCTGCTCTAAGAATATCGCTAGCCTGATAAGCTTGTAGAGAGTAATAAACTCTAGCTTGTCAACGTGATAGATATGATTCCGCGCGAGTTCAGACACCTCGCGTCCGTACGCTGCTTTGAGTGGAGCGTAGCAGCTGACATCTAGCAGCTGCAGGAGGTAGGAGCTGTGAGCTAGCATACAGAGACTGATAATCTTGTTCTCTGTACAGTACTAGTCAAATTCACGCGTCGCGTAGCTGCCATGTCCCCATACGTCCGACGCGTGTCATCCACGAGCTTGAACCAGGCATTAAACTTGACTAGATCCTAACAGAGAGCGCGCTGGGCGTGCAGCTTCCTGTCCCACTTTGTCTAGAGCTCTGCCTGGTTGTTAACAAAGCGTGACACCTAGTTCTTGCCTACTGGCCTAGGAGGGGGGATTTGGCTGCGAGCAGCTAGCAAAACGTCTGCCATTCGTCGTACGTCAATGATATGAGGCGGAAATCCTCGTCGATCAAGGTCTAGGATCCAGCGAATAAGAGACTGCTCCTCAGTAGGCGATAGCTTTCGTTTCGCTGCGTTAGCGGTAGGCTTGGGGACAGCGCCTGCGAGACGCGTGCAGAGCGTTGATCGGGGCGTATTGTAGAGGATTGAGACGCGATTAAGAGATAAATCCTTGTGCCTTTGAAGAACAGAAGCAGCTAGCTGCAGTCTGCCTTCTTTTTGCGCCTTTGAAAGCTGTTGTTGTTGGTGTAGAGGCATGTTTGTAGAGAGAGGCGCGTCGATTTTGGTGGGGTTGGCGGATGAGTGGTGTTGGCAGGTGAGTGGTGAAACACGTTACTAAGATGGGATGATTAATAAATGGTACACAGCTAGCTCGCGCTTACATATAAGCTTGAGCGGAGCGGAGCATCTATAGTCCGAGAGCGCGTCGAGCCCCTGAGATCAGACCAGCTCGTATTCGACAGCATTCGGCGCAGCGACGGCAGAATCCGGGCATGTAGTTAGCAAAGAACGGCGGCGCGTTAGTGAACCACGGTTTTCTTCGGGCTGAGCGAGTGGTGAAGGATCCATATCATGCAGAGCGAGACACTGTCAACCTCGGTGGGCCAGCAGGATGGCGCAGAGTGGAGTTGAGCTCCAGATAAGAATAACTCAGGGCTGACTTTGCGCCGGCATGACCGACCTGGAGCCACTTTATGTGGACCTAGCCTGGACAGCATTTGGGGCAGGGTTGGACATGTCCGGTATATGGAAGCTGATTGAGTGCAAACTGGGGAGTAAGTAGCAAGTTCACTCGCGTGAACCTGCTTGCTTGGTGGCTTTGCCGCCCGCGATTTGACTTGATACTTAATTGCCAAGGAGTAGACATCGTGAACTTGATTTGGTGTTGTTTGATAAGGTGAAGACCTTAGATTCCACAGTCTGTTATCTCTGTAGTTGCTCACGTTTGGTATTGATTCCAACACTGGCGAGAAAGGTCCTCGGGCAGACATTACCAGGCTCAATCGATGGATTAGATTATCTCACTTGTCATCCGCACAACGCGGGGTCCACGCTCAGTTCTGAAAGCCTGCTCGATTACTGGTATGCAATCGATACCGTCACCTTAACTCCGCCCAGGTTCGGGACCCGGAACAAGCTCTAAGCGCTCTTCAGGAATCTCCTCTCCTTCCTTTGCCAGAACACTTTTGTCATCTGCTAAGCAGAGAATGTATTTGCCTGGAGAGGGCACAGAAGCTACCAAGTATGGACCTTCGATTGTGTGGCCATCGGGTTCGCGATACCGGACTCTGTCGCCGGGACAGAATAGGCTTTTCTTTAGTTCATAGTTAGCCCACTTTATACAGAGTTTCTCGAAAATTAGTAGGTCGTCTTACCTTTTCGTAAGCCTGGATAAAGGCTCTCCCGTCGTCCTCTTCGAGCGTGAACTCCGGACTCCCCCTGTCAAGCTGCGTACTAGTTGGGGCGGTTGTTTCTCCTGGGATCTCAAGAATATTGCACTTGTCCTCTGGACACGATTGCATCTCAACTATTAGAGAGATTCGGAGGTGGGACTCAAGTGAATTTCTTAGGGAGAGATAGGGTGGGAGGGATTAGAGAAGAAGAATGCAGTGCTTGTTTTATTATCAGAACAATTATTTACCTTCGGAACGGCGATTTGTGACGTGTTATACATAGAGACCGGTGTTTAAGTGCCCAAAACTCTCGTCATGTGGTTGAGAGGCTTAGGCAACAGCCTCGGGTAATTGCCCCGCGTCTGAAATTTCCTGATTGGAACAAGTGCTCAGCCCACCTCGCTCGCCAGGCTGCATTCAGGGAGAAAGTAAAACTTGAACGCATCCGTCTTTTGAGGAAAGTCAGTGAGGTTAAGCTCGAAATGCAACATGGATTTGGAGTGCGGTTTAAGGAGCACTGCTCTCAGAACTTCTGGATCTTGGATCCGACGTTTGTTTCGTGCTGCATACAGAGTCTGCCTTCACCGCTCTCAGGTGGTGCAGTTAGATCCTCTCGAGGCCGATCGACAAAGTAGGAGCTAGCAAAAGAATCATAATGTTTCCAGATGCTAACTTACATTGGAATATAGTTGAAGATTTTCCATTGGGCTACCCGCGGTATTCTGCTCTAGTCGCCTCGGATACTGCATTCTATATTTGCCGTCCATTCTCAAAGACAAGAGCCCGTCTCCTTCTTCTGAAGCAAGATAAAATCGCTGTTCTTGAAGAGCGACTAACGCAGACCGACGATCAAGAGCAGAGCCCGTTGTTTCTCGGCATGTCTCGGGCGGATTCAAATCCTAAGAGGCGAGAAATTCTGGATGAGCTTGATATAGCTTTACGTGACTACGGTGCGCTTCTAGCCTTCGTCGTCGTGCAGATTCACTTCCTAAGAACTCACTAGAATCAGACGATTACGTCGAACGAATCTGTAGGATTTTAAAATTGACGAGCCCGTCTCGACGTGATATTACAAGCCTTTCCAACTGGCTGAACGGAACTGCTGCGCTGGCACGGGATGAAACACGATATTTGCAGAATTCAACCGACCTAGCAAGCCTGGATCCTGGAGATGATAGTCTCATCAGTACGGTCCATGGGCTTGTTGAAGATGCGCTAATTCGATTTTTCAAGCGCTTCAGAAAGGTTGGTTGAGCTTTTCGCTATTGGATAGATCGGATGACACTCAGACGTTTAACTGTAAACAGCTCTCGGGACACACTAGATCAAGGGACGCCCACGTCTATCTCTATTCGGGCGCCTTGATTACGCGGCTCTCCCGCCTCGCCATATCTTCACTCATGGGATTGCTTCTGGTTATTCCGATCGCAGCCTGTTACGCCACCCAAAGTGTGCCAATCCGTCTCTTCATAATTTTTTTCGCCAATGTGGCGCTTCTTACAGCTATGGCGAGTTTCTCTTATCGAAGGACTTTTGAGTTGTTCCTCGCTGGAGCGACGTAAGTTTTTCCCAAGCTTTTTCAAGAATGATGCCAAAGAGACCAATAGTGTGCCAGATATTCTGCAGTCCTTGTTGTTGTCCTCTCGAGCTCGAGCTCTGGGTCTGCTTCACAATGAGCCAAAGAGGCACGTATGGCCGCATACCATCTTAGTTGCAAGTGCTCTGTTCGTTCTAAATGAGACTTCGCCAAGAAATGATTTGGAAATACCACAGCCAACCACGAAAATCTGGTCTCGGCGGATTGCATTTCTCTGGTAGCCATGTTTAGATTTCTTGCGGATCGAAGAACTACATTGAAGAGGACCTCAACATTTGCACGTACGGATGCGGAAGGTGTGTACCAGCCAGCTGTCCAGCGCTTCATCTTCCGCAAATCTAAATACAGGCATGCTCATGACCATATTGATGAATGGTGCTGATCGCGTCGTCACAAATACCTTTATGATGTCTTCGGATTGGCGGATCCCTCGAATAATCTGGTAGTCTGGGACCTCCATTTGAATCTCAAGCTCAACTGGGTCTGCAGATAGTTCGGTATTCTCGGCGGCCAGCAGATTGCTAATCTCCCACGTTCCAACGCCAAGGCAAAACATGTGTACGTAGGCCCGGATCTTGCTTTTGTTGGCAACAGATATCTTAATGCTCTCTCCATCCCGCGCTTCGATAAATTCGAATCCTGGCTTTAGCGAGGACCTTCCCTGACTTTTGAACAGCGTGATGTCAATTGCGTCTCTGAGAGCGACGTCTTCATGCCTGGGTTTCACATTCGTAATTTCGTCGAATCTCGTGAGGTGTGAAAGGAGACGGCACACCTGTACCCTTGAGTTCTTGGATTGAGGAGAGAGTAGAGAGATTGAGTCAAATTCAACCTTCTCATCCGCCCTATTTCGTATCTCGAACTGGCCCTGGCTGTTGACAACCGCCTTGAAGGGGGCCGTGGCCGGCGTCAGTCCAGGTGGAATTAGGCCATTGGATGCTTGCTGATTTTCGGTGTTTACCTGATGTTCCAGAGAATTATCGTTGTAGTTGCTGGTGACAGAGCCAAGGTAGGGATCTTCCGCATCCTTGAGCCACCTGAGAGGGCGGGCAACCCAAGTTGCATCGATTTGGCTTGAATCGAAAGTGGAGTCTGCTAATTCGAGATCTGTTTCCACCCCGCCTGTATGTTGTGCGACGGCGGTGACGCTTGCCTTTGCAGGGTCTTCGTTTCGAAGGACATTCAGAGGACTGAGAACAAGCTCCTCGCGTTCTTGCACGCCGAGTATTTCTCCCGCCTGAATTCTTAATCTGCCATTTCGTAATTTGATCACAGGAAAGATCATATCGACAGAGCTTACGAGATGTCCGAAAAATCTGAGGTCTCCGTTGCCTTTGAGTTGAGGCGTCTGTTTCGCAGGGCAGGCTTTGAACATTGCGCAGACAAACTGAAAAATGACCAAATGGCTCATCTTTAATTCGCCTAATTTACGCAATGTTCGGACAAAGAAATATGAGAGAATACCATGGCGCTCGTTGTTACCTATCTGGAGTTCGAATGATTGTTCTGTTGGTCCGCATGCTGTAAGCACTGTGTAGCCCTTGGGGTCAACAACCCAATTTATCCATGTTGATGCGTCGCGGAATGTGGACGGATTGACTGAAGTATATGTTGTCTCAATTAGAGAGTCGTGGAGCTTGTAATTTGGCAGATTGATTGTAGGGTCGCATTCGATGAAACGACAGTTCCCCGCATCTCCGTGCCGGTCAACCCGCCCTGAGAAGCAACAATCGAGGACGAGTAAAACCTTGAGCTTTTTCTCCACCATGGTCCGAAGGATTTCTGCGATTTCTGACCCGAAAATACAGCTCGGTTGTCCAAATTCGTCATTGAGAACTGCGAGCCCGAATGATCCCTTCTGCGCCGTTCCGTGGCCTGAGAAATGAATGTACACAAAGTCGCCGTTCTCTGCCACGGTGGTGACCTGGGCTAGACTTTTTCTGACATTGTGCAGCGTTGGTAATGATGATGGCTCCTCAGGCGGATGTGCACCTGATGCCTCCGTTGGATTACTCGCAGTGTGCCGGAAAATTTGAGACAAATTAATTTTGCCTTCAAGTTTCGCGGCGGTCAGATATTGCTGGATCAAGTCGACGTCTCGAACGCTTCCTTTCAGAGGTTGTTGCGCGTAGAAATCGATACCAATGAGCACAGCGAAGTATTTTGGGTTTGTCATGTTTTCAGTTGTGACAGAATTAGGGCTGTATGCACGTCTGGACTCGATCGGTCTGCTGAGGTGGGCTTGCACAAAGCTGCCCGAGGTGACAATTAAAATGTACCAGGCCTCGCCAAAATCGGGGTCAAGGCCGGCTGCTTTCGTGGACAGGATTCTTACAGCCGAAGGCGTGCATCCTGTGCATCACCCATGGCGAACGGTCCGGTGAACCCAGGCTGAGACTCCGCCAATCATTGATTACCACGTCGAACAACACTGCGTGGACATGGTTGATCCAATCAAATCTCAGAATCTGTCTGCGCCACAAACTTTTCCGCTACCTCGCGGAGCTTCCTCCACATTTGGTCGGCCTTTTCCCGCCGGCCGGTCTGTTGAAAAAACTAGCGGGATTATACGAATTTAGTGGCGGAAGACCTTCGGTAAGTATAAGGGTAGGTTGAGGCTAGAGTAATTTGTTGGTTCTTCTAAAGAGTTAGGGTTTGATGAACGCAGGTCAAAGGTGGGATACAGAGTATACTGTTTGATACACTTTAGGGTGAGGTGTAACTAATGTATTGAGTTGTAATTAAAGGTTGAACGCAGAAGTCCATAAGTGCCTTCTGCCTATTATTATATACATGTCCTAATAGCCATAATCGTGACTATCATCGTGAGCGTTAGTTCTTGGCGTGGTGAGCGGTAGTCGCGGTACCGACTATCAATAGTCTTTGGCAGAGCTATCACGTCACGTGTTGTACGCACCGCGCCCCCTTGTGCTGTGCCTTACTCGCACGTCCCCCCTTGATTGGTGCCTGGCACTTCAAAAGGCCTTCTGGTGGCGCTGTCAGAACCGTGTCCGTTCAGGTTCGTAACACCCCCTTCGCAATCGGCCATGTCAAAGGGAATACCGCAGCCTAACACCAAATTTTCTGCTAGTTTCTGAATCACTCAACATGATGCACTACAGGGTAACTCTTGAAGATGTCGAAGCTTGTGTGAACGAATTACAACGGCAGTTGGATGGTAAGACGCCTTCACCAGATCCCGGGGAGTCCGACAGACTCTTCGTAGTAGCCGACGCTCTGTACGCCGCCCGCCCCCAAAATCCTGGCCCTTCACGTCGCCGCTGGCATACAGTCGCAAAAGATGCAGCTTCCTGGGCGGTTAGACTTTCCCGGCAGAATCAAGAGAACCGTGTCTCGAAAATGATTTTCTTGGCGGGATTGAAACTGGATCACTATCATGATTATGGTGGTGACCTTCAAGAATCGAAAGATCTGGTCGACCAGATAGACTCTGTCATTACAGTTTCACACAAACACTTCGGGGAGTTCTTAGCTTGCTTCGCAGGGGCCAATCTCTATGCGTATCAAAGCGACGAAAGTAACCAGGCGTCTGCACTGAACAGAGCTATTGCCAAGTTGAGGTTAGTTCCCGAGGTGGTCAGGGCGGATCCAGAGCTGCTCCAGCAGTTTTCGGTTATCCTCCTTCATTGTTACCACAAAGCACGCGACCCAAGTGACCTGAAGGAGGCCATCCAACAATTGGAGCACGTTCGGACGATGAACACGACAGCGAGAACTTGGTATCATGCACTCTCGAACCTGGCCGAGTCCTATGGGTACATGTACGAGCTGGACCCAGTCAACAACGACCAATTTCTTGACCTTGCCGTGAAGAGGGGACTTGAAGCAACCGATCTGGTCCAAAATGAAGGTGAATCTGCGGACACTGCTGTCACTTTTGGAACGCTAGCTCGAGCACTCTACGACCGGTTTCGCGAAAAGCTAGAGAGAATAGACTTTGTCGATGCTGTTAAGAACGGCGAGAGAGCGATTCGACTGAGCGACTCGAGGCCTGCTGATAAAGCCACATGGATGAACAATCTTGGCTTGACGTACTACACTAGTTTTGACGATTCTGGAGATATTGCTCACTTGCAGAAGGCAATAGAGCTCTTCGATCAGGCGGCGAATCTGGCTCGGAAAGGATCCATTAGCGAGCTGCGATCTACAAATAACCTTGCAGAGGCACTGAGTCGAAGATTTGAATGGACTGGAGAGACTGAAGCATTGGATCTTGCCATTTCCAAATGCCGGGGGTTGACCGAATCCGCGGCTTGGAACAGCCTCGAACGAGCGAAGTTCTTTCGAGTTTTCGCAAGCATCTTGCTTCGGCGACGTAAAAGAAGCTTAAAAGACGAAGATCTCGACGAGGCCGTCCAAAAACTCGCTGAATCGATCAAGTCGTATCCAGCTGAGCATTCAGACCTTTCATTTGCTCACTCGCTACTGTGTACCACTCTTGCTCATCGATACGAGATAGAGAAGAATGAGAAGAACGAGAAGGATATACAGAGCGCCCTTGAGCATGGGAAAACGGCAATAGATAAGGAAATTCCTGGTGATCCCTATGCTTGGACCCTGTTCTCGGACTTGGCCCTCGCCTACAAATCGAAATGGACGGTGACCAAGAATGATCAAGACCTTGATGACGCAATCACATATTCTTCCAAATGCCTCCGTAAGATACCGTCATCTACACCGTATCAAGCTTACCAGCTCTTCAACCATGCTTTGTTGCTCACTGAACGCATCTTGGCCCACCGGACCACCATTAGCTCAGAAATTTTCCAGGAGCCCCTTACTTATCTACAAAATGCGGTTGCACTGCCACAAGGAGTGCCCCTTGCCCGGACAAAGGCTGCTCGAGGTGCCATCAAGATTTTTGCCACATTTCATGATTGGGAGAACGCGGTATCCATGGGGATAGAGGCCATCAAGCTCCTCCCGTTGGTATGCGGGAGGTATCTCTCGATACAAGACCAACAACAGGCGATCTCGGAAATGTCGGGACTAACCGCCGATGTTTGCTCGTTATTACTACAGCAGAAACAGCCAGAAAAAGCTCTTCTCCAGCTTGAAATCGGCCGTGCTGTCCTGCTGGGGTATGCAATGGACTATCACGAGGATCTAGTGCCACAGTCTACAGAAAGCCAACATCTGAAAACGGAGTACGACGAGCTGAGAAGGAAGCTCCGACTTCCGCATGATGTGGAGCGTTCTCGCATGAGCGAGGTTGAGATGCGAAAACGAAGAGCTGCCGAGATTGACATCGAAAAATGTCTGGAACAAATTCGGCAGATCAAAGGCTACGAAAAATTCCTTCAAGCACCTTCTCTGGATGAAATCAAAGCATGTTCGAAGGATGGGCCAATAATACTCGTGAACGCAACCAGTATTCGAAGCGATGCGATAGTAGTTGCGTCTTCCTCACTAAGAGCAGTGGAACTGCCGGATTTCCAGCCCGAAAACGCCCCCGAGTTCGATTCGGAATGTATTCCTGCGAGATGCGCAGCAGATGATCCCTGGGAACGAGGTGTCAAGGTTCTATCCCGCCGTATCCCAACCCAGCCCAAGCAAGAGTCGTTTATCGAGTGGTTGTGGCATACCTGCGTGAAGGTTGTGTTGGAGGAATTGAAAACTCTCTGTCCTTTGGGCGGAAACGGCGAACTCCCCCGAATATGGTGGATCGGCTCCGGCAAGGCTGCAGGCTTTCCCTTTCACGCAGCCGGTGACTTGTCTGGGACTGATCAGAATGCTTTGGCTCTCATGATTCCGTCATATGCACCATCAGTCAAAGCTTTGCTCTTTTCAAGGCAAAGATCTCGAAATCGCCAAACCCCTAACACACAGAAATTGACCGTTGTCACGATGAAGACTACACCCGGGGAGCTGCCTCTACCTGAAGTAGATCGAGAGAGGAATTCCATTCTCGAGATCTGCCAGAAAGATTACGAGTGCTCGGAACTCCGGCAGCCGCAGGTAGATGCCGTTCTAAAAGCACTGGTCGATACGGATATCATTCATTTCGCCTGTCACGGGTTGGCCAATAGCAGTGACCCTTCTCAGAGCCACCTACTACTGGCAAAAAGCAATGGTAAAGAGGTTGATAAGCTTACAGTCTCTAAGATTCTGTCCTTGGAAAGTTTACAGCAAGCTTGGATTTCTTATTTGTCCTCCTGCTCAACGGCGCGCACGAGTGGTTCTCGATTTCCAGATGAGGGTCTTCATACAACGGCAGCGTTACAGATCGCAGGCTTTGCCCACGTGATAGGAGGCTTGTGGAAAGTAGGAGACGACACTTGTGTAGACATGGCACAAAATTTCTATGCCTCTCTTTTGAAAAGGCGTAATGAGCCCCAACAGGACCGGGTTGTGGCTGCGGCGTTGAGAGACGCTGTCCTGCACATCAGAGAGCAAGACCCATCGTCGTGGAGGAAGTTTGGAGCTTACGTTCATTTTGGCGCTTAGTGATACCATTCTTTTGTTCATTCATCACTTATTTTATGTCTCTCCTAGCCTTTAGCAGATAATCATGTTTGCCTTTGCCTCTTCTTTGCATCTCGTTAACAGTTCTAGTTAATCTAATTGTTTTTCTCAGTTCACTCTTCTAGACTGCCACCTTTGGCAAGTGCACTTCACCCCACCTTTCCAGCACCGCTTGGAAACAATCAACTTTGCCGTCAGATTCAAACTATACGCCATATTCTCACTTGGAATCCACCCTATTTATTCCCCAGGATATGTAGTAGGTCATTATAGCACTACAAAGCTAGAAAGACCCCTAGAGATCGTAGGGAGGGCAATGTATGCCCGGAAATGGGTCGATGTACAGCCAAATTGACCTAGATACTAAAGAGAATGCCAAGGTCGTCACCAGCTGAACCGACTATTAACTTCCTAGCTCAGGTCCTCCCTCCCAGCCAGCCACCGAGGTATGGAAGCGCCTAAAGGCTAAGATCGACGCCATAGCTTTACCCGGGTTCTAGCCACGCCAATTGTAAGGGTCGCTGCCGGAGTGACGCCCTGGAGATATCTCCGAGACCGTCATGAAAGTTCAAGAGCTGAGGACAAAGGCAGGGCTTCCAACAGGAAGTAACTGTTACTGTACTACCATCTTTGTCAGCGTTACGTCTCAGATTTGTATACGTTACGTACGTTTGATTGGACAGGAGCCTGACTTACGGTAGCACAATCGTAACGTTTGAAACCTAGGTACGTTACGTACGGTTGACCAAACGTAGCACCGTAACGTTTGAATTCTGCACGCAAGTGGTTCCCCGTTCTTGCGATTTTGTAAGCAAATTACTAAGAAAGCTAGCTTGGCTGTGGAACATTCACTGCCAAGACTGCTAACCGTATACGTTTGTGCGTTTAAGATTTACAAACGTAACGTAACAGTTGAAAAAGCTGTTCCCTACGTACGGCTCACGTGACCGTAATGAAGTGGAACGTATCAAACGTAATACGTACTGTTGGAAGCGCTGGACAAAGGACTAGGTCTAGGGATTGAATAGCACTAAGATTACTACTTTGAGAGAGTATATGACAGTCAAGAAAACTATCTACAACGCACCAGATCGTCCCCTAGGAGGAGTCGTTTGCGTCGTGCGCCATGTATCTTTTTCTATCACGCTAGCGGTGGAACAGACGGCCCGTAAACAATTCTCTGTTCCGTAGCAATCTCCCCAGCCGTCGTCTGTCGACCAAGATTCGACGTCGTCTTAGCCAGCGTCGTCCGCCTAGTCATCGAAGGCCTGAGGGGCATTCGTTGGTCCTCAGCAATGGATTCCCCCTCATCTTTGCTGCAATGTCACACATAACGTATGTCGAGATTCATCGATATCTCCCTCAAGGAGTCAAGCGAATCATTGCGCATGGCGGCGGTTGCTGGATTGGCGAAGTCGACGAAACGACGGTACTCAAGTATCCGCACACTGATGAGGAGATGAAATGGGTTCAGATCGAAGCCAAGATTCTCAGTGTTCTCGGACGCCATCCTCGTATCGTCCAGTCAAAGGGTATAAGGAAAGATGGTCTTCTCCTGGAGTTTGCCCCAAATGGTAATCTGCACGACTACCTCACCGCTCACCCAGAGGCATCTCTTGAGCGACGCCTATCTTGGTGTGTACAAGCCACTGAAGCCATAGCCTATATCCACTTAAAGCGAGTCCTCCACTGCGATCTCCGCCACGATAACTGCCTGCTTGATGCCAACCTCGACCTCAAGCTCGCCGACTTCCAGGGCCAGTACTTCTCTACGGACGGCGAGATCCTTCTAGACGGCCTCTCTCTCGAATTTACCAAGGCATACCTACCCCGCAAACCAGCAGATCATGCAAGCATAACGTAATCTTAGAATACCGGAACTGGATAGAGGAGCGACAAGAGATGCAGGTAGGCAAGCGCCCCAGTCAGATCTGTCGCCCCGGAGAGGCGTCCCAGGAATTCTTTTCCCGGACAGGCGTCCCAGTCGGATATGTCGCCTTGGAGTGGCGTCTCAGGAATTCTCTCCCCGGACAGGCGTCCTCGTCAAATTTTTCGCCTCGGACAGGCGTCCCAGTCAGATTGTTCGCCCCGGAGAGGCGTCCTGAAAAATCACAAGTTCACTCGCGTACCTATCGTGTTACACCATGATAATAACACAGGAGATTTAAGCTCAGCAGGAAACCTTTCTCTTAAAGATCTGAGCATAATATCTTTCGTATATCTGCATTATATTATATAAAATTTGCTTTATAAGAGCTGTAACGTTGGTTTAAAAGTAATTTGCTATTGCTTTAGCAGTAATGCAGGCATACCCCATCTCTAAATATTCATTCAGCTTATCTACTTACCTCCTCCTTATGCAAGTTACCTATATGCTTGTGTAGACTAGCGAGCTTCTGCATACGCATTACCTTCCTCTGCCTCTTCCCAAACATTCCATTTAAGCTCTAGGACTATTAGGTACTTCTGGGAATGTATTCGCTCGTTCGTATTAGCTTTACTCGCCGATTCGTCCGATAGTTCAAGCAGTGTGAAGCGTTTGGTACTTTCGCTTCGCGGCGACGGCGAGCGTGCTCTGCCCGTTGCGATGGTGTTTTGGGATCGGTTAATTATGATGTCGTGGTTCCGTTTTGGGTACTTAAATGCCAAGACTGCCAAACTCTATTTTTATCAAAGGGGACACTTTTAGAACCCGGCAGAAATAGACGATAGCCTGCTACCCTAGTCGAAACCTTTGATCAAAACCGCCCTTCACGTCTGACGGAACCATCGTCGCGTATATTCCTTAAGTGGCCCTAAATGCCAAGCTTGTGTCTGGTGGTCTCTTTGCTATTGGGTAAGCCCCTCTGAACTGTTGTCGCTGCGTGCTCCGCGCTACTCGGCCCCTTGCGGCTGATTCTCAGTTTTTCTGCGAAAAAGGCCGTGCGTAGCACGGCCCTCTGACCTCAATGAACCACCATCCTCAATGAACCAGAATTTTCTTGGCATAGTAAATTATAGGGTAAATACATCTGCATGCATCCAATATAATTAAAAAAAACCCCAACCAGCCTCATCTAGCGGTGGACCTTCCAGAGGGCTTGAGTAGCCCTCATCAACGCTGCTGCTACTGACGTCACTGGCGTCGTCGTCAGCGTCGTCCTGGGTCTCTCGTACAATAGCTTGACTATTAGGGACCTTAACAATAGCCTCCTTGCTCTCTATAGGAGCTTTTTGCTGTAGTAGTTAATTATATAGATCTAGAGAGTCGCAGGTCATGAGAGCAACCTTAGCAGCGTTCAGAGAACTAGCTAAGATAGTACGACAAGGCAGAAAGCTGCCTCTCCTCTCTAACTCCTGTACTAATTTTATACGGAGAGCTTAGAGCTAAGCGGCCCGCTCTAGGTCATTAACAGCGTATACCAAATTACTGACGTTTTGTTAAATAAGGACGCCATTAGCGTGGCGCTTTGTAGACTTCTTGCTATAGTTCTAGATTATAGGGCGTAGCTTCTTCTATAGATTTATACGTTTTATAAGCAATCGTTAAATACAAGCTGCCACATTAGCCTCTTCCTTAGCAGCTTTATTCACTACCTGGGCAGCAGCCATCCTACGGCAGTCCTCAGCGTATATAGGACCTCCACCAGCGTCAAGGACCTAGCGACCACGCCTACGTCGCTCTGCTCGAGCGTTCTCTGCAGCCTTTGTACGGCTTAGGGTGTACTCAAGCCCTGCTGCTGTTTAGGCAAGGGCTAAGCTGCCTTTAAGCGTCGCAATGACGCCCTTAGCAATATTGCTTAGCAGCATCTTGCGCAGTGTATTCACAACAGCGTGCTCTTAAAAATAGA
Organism: Clohesyomyces aquaticus; assembly: GCA_002105025.1. NCBI lineage: Eukaryota > Fungi > Ascomycota > Dothideomycetes > Pleosporales > Lindgomycetaceae > Clohesyomyces > Clohesyomyces aquaticus. The sequence goes on from MCFA01000386.1 coordinate 20,851, forward strand.
GTATACAGATCGTTTTTAGAGTATTCTAGCTAATATTGCTAGGCGTAGGAAGTGCCTAAGGCCTAGGCCTCTTAGGTAGTGAACCGCGTAGTTGCTAGTGTAATCGCTTAGTATACGTCTTAGGAGCTAACCTAAAGCACTCCTTGTCAGAGAAATTAAGAGTAGGAGTAGAGGGCCGCTTAATAGATTCACCCTAGTTTTCCATGTCCTAAGCACTACAAGCTGCCTCTAAGGCTCGTAGAGGCTCGAGAACTACGTTAGGGCGCCAGGGAGACAATCCTATACGCCTCTATCCACTCTTAATTATATGGGCAGAGAAAGTCCGTTAACAGATTTCTAAGAGAGTTGCTAGGAAATCTGTCTTCTTTATATCTATAGCACTAGTTCGTGAAGCCTAGTTAATTATACAGCCATAGTACCACTTTAATAGCTAAAAACAGCCTACGTCAAGCAGCTATAGGAGGTGCGTCGTGTGTAGAGGGAGAGCAAATAGGTAAATCTAGTTACTTAGGGCGTACGTGGCGATCTCTGCAGTGAGATAGGATCCATAGCTGTCAACAAAGAGGAGCCGTAGTTCTCCTTAACTATGCTTAACAGTTATCCTGTTAAAGTGCTTAATCTAATCTATAGCTATATAGTCGTTGCTATAGCCGCTCTCTATGTAGTTTAGGAGGTATTTGTTAGGCAAATTAAGAGCCTAGTGCTCTAGGATTAACTTAGCCTTAATAATAATTATAGGATTAATTACTTAGCTATCTATAGAGACATACTTAACAAGTGAGATAAGCTCTCTGTTGCTTACGTATAAAATAATAATCTGCTAGCTATGTTTTATATAGACGTAGGAGTTCTTTATAATACTAATTTAAACGCTAGTCTTATCTATGTTATACTAGTTACGCCTAGGGATAGCTTTAAGCTATACGTAGGCCTTAAGTTTGTTATACTAGCTAAGAATAGCTTCAGGCAACTGCGCGAGCTTCTAGGCAAGTTCTATAGGGGCAGCCTTAACCCTACAGTATTTTAGCTAAGCAGCAAGCCACTAAGATGCCTAATCATGGCCTACCTGCGGCGGTGGGCCATCTCCTTTATGGGCTTTAGCTAACAGCTAGTTAGCTTGCTGCGTAACAAGCTCCTTTAGCAACCTATAACCTATATTGTTAATCGCGTTAATAAACCGTTCTAGGGCTAGCTCTTAGACCTTAGTAAGCTTCTTGCCTATAGGCTAGCAAGTTAACCTGTTTTAAACTCTATTAAGCGCTCGTTAAAGGCGTTAACGTAGGTAGTCAGGAACGTTACGGTCGCAGCAGTATGCTCTAACGTTTAGGCGATCTAGCTAGCGCAGCTCTGTAACACATTTTCTAATAAGCTAGCATTCCTAATAATACTAGGTACCTTTCTTAGTAACTTTTAGCATCTTAATTAGTGTAAAACGACGCGTTTTTGATGATTTTGGGTGGGGTAGCAAGTTCCTTAGTTCATTGAGGATGGTGGTTCATTGAGGTCAGAGGGCCGTGCTACGCACGGCCTTTTTCGCAGAAAAACTGAGAATCAGCCGCAAGGGGCCGAGTAGCTACCTAGGCGGCTGGATAGAGGCACCTCATCTCGAACAACAAACAGTCAAGTCCTCATCCATCCCTCTACTGTCGCTCCACATGCCCAGCACCTTGCCCAATCGCGAATCTCGAAGCATTCGGTACCCGCGCACTCCCCTAACGTTCAGCTCCGCCGTCATCCGCGAATGACCTGCCGACTCGCTCGCCTCGCCCCGTCCTAAAAACGCGCCCGCAGCCCTTCACAACGGGCACCACAAGCCAAGCGCCATCAATCACTCCGGCCTATGAATATGAACCATCGCTCAATGTGGTGGAAGGACAACATGGAACCATGGCCCCGACCAGGCAAGCTCAGCGTAGTGCAAACAACGTATGTTGGAAGAGTGCGTGTAGAATGCTGTCTTCGTGGACAACGCGACAATACTATCGCTCCTAATACTGGCCTAAGTACCTCCGCACATATTGCGGAATCCAAGTCAAATCCAGCAATGAGTCTGGCCAAGACCTTGTAGGTTGAACTTGTATTCGTGTAATAACTAGCAGCAATACCATGGCTCTCATGTGATTTCTACGCTGCCTGCGCT
>MCFA01000387.1:0-22717 GCA_002105025.1 Clohesyomyces aquaticus
CTTAATCTAATACCTAGTTCGCTAGGTGTAGATACAGGATTTAAGTTTTCTTTATTAAATCTCTTTAGTATTGCTTTAATATATTTAGTTTGTTTTAAACTTATAGAGCGCTTTTCTCTATTTCTATTAATTTCTATTCCTAGAAAATATTTAATATCTCCTAGATCTTTTAGTTCTAGATCTTTTTGTAAATTTCCTTTAACTAGATTTATGTAGTCTATATTAGCTCTAATAACTAATAAATTATCTATATAGACAATTATATAGATATTTAATATAGTATTAATAAAAATACATTGTTCTGTTTTAATAGAATAAAAATCTAATTTATTTAGTTTCTTATTAATAAATTGAAACTAAGCTCTAGGAGATTGTTTTAATCTATATAGGGCTTTATTTAATTTACAAACTTGATCTTTATTATTATTAAAGCCTATAGGTTGTTCTATATAGATTTCTTCATTTATAGAAGCATTTACAAAGGCGTTTTTAAAATCAAAATGTTTAATTTCTAAATTTGTAGAGGCTGCAAAAAATAATAATAGTCTTATTAAGCCTATTTTAATTGTATTTGCAAAGGTTTGTAAATAGTCTACGCCATAAGTTTGTGTATAGCCTTTAGCAACCAATCTAGCTTTATATTTAACTAGATTGTTATTTTCATCTGTTTTTTCTTTAAATACCTATCTACCTTTTAGAATAGATTTATTTTTAGGTATTTCAGTTAAGGTCCAGGTATTTTGCTTATTTAATTGGTCTAATTCCTTTTTCATTGCTTGTAACTAATAATCTTTTTTAGAGCTATTTATTGCTTCTAAATAGTTATTAGGTTCTTGTACATTAATAACTAGTGATAGCTCATCTACACTTCCTAGGTCTTCTATAGTATTTGAGCTTTGTGTACTATTGTTAATAGTATTATTAATATTGTTATTACTACTATTGCTACTATGAATAGTGTTGCTATTACTACTATGAGTAGCATTGCTATTACTACTATGAGTAGTATTTGTAAAAATCAATAATTGATAGCAAGACATGCAACAATTGGTGATTGATAGCGGAGCAAGGCAGGAGAACAGGATTTCATGAATGGCTTAATTTTTTATTCTCTACGAAATTCCCTTCTATATATATTGAAGGAACAGGTCGGGTATAGTAATATCCGTAGTCGGATACAGTACTATCCGTAGTCGGATACAGTACTATCCGTAGTCGGGTACAGTACTATCCGTAGTCGGATACAGTACTATCCGTAGTCCGGTAGAGTACTATCCGTAGTCGGATACAGTACTATCCGTAGTCCGGTACAGTACTATCCGTAGTCGGATACAGTACTATCCGCAGTCGGGTACAACAATATCCGTAGTCGGGTATAGTACTATCCGTAGTCGGGTACAGTACTATCCGCAGTCGGGTACAACAATATCCGTAGTCGGGTACAGTACTATCCGTAGTCGGGTACAGTACTATCCGCAGTCGGGTACAACAATATCCGTAGTCGGGTATAGTACTATTTGAAACTTATTCTGTTTTAAGCTCGTAGACGCTCTGTTTTACGAGCTAGAGCTTCGTTTTAACCTAATTTCTGCATAGTTTTAAGTTGTCTATTTAATAGTGCTATCTATTTAATAGATAGTAATAGTAATAGCTTATATAGATTAATGTTATATGTTTTTAATAGTATTGCTATTACTACTATGAGTAGCATTGCTATTACTACTATGAGTAGTATTGCTATTACTACTAGGAGTAGTATTGCTATTACTACTATGAGTAGCATTGCTATTACTACTAGCAATAGTATTGTTATTAGAAAAATTAAAGACTTGTGTAGGGCTGTCTTTTTCTAATATATTAGAATATTTAATTCTTTTATTAGTAGTATTTTTATATTCTACTTTTCGTTTTTTGTTAATTTCTAATTATATTGTTTAATTAGATAAATTAGAAACTTTAGAATTTTTGTTTTTAATTTTCTTTGTTTTAAAGTTATAAAATTAATTTTCTAATATAACTATATCTCTAGAATAGGTTATTTTATTTAATTCTAAATCTAATAGTTTATAACTATTGTTATGATTAAAACCTAGTAGTATAGCTTTGTTTGCTTTAGGTTCTAATTTCTTTAACCTAGTTTGCTTATTTTTATAATAAGCTATGGAGCCCCAAATTTTAATTTGTTTAAAATTAGGTTTAGTATTATATAGTGCCTTATGTGGGCTAATATAGTTAATAGAACTATGAGGTGTAATATTATATAGATAAACAGCAGTATGCACTGCTTCATCCTAAAAATATAATGGTAAATTACTATTATATAATAAAGCTCTAACAGTTTCTATAATAGTTCTATTAATTCTTTCAATTAACCTATTTTGTTCTAGCGTATATGGACTAGAGAATTGATGTATTATACCAGAATTGTTAGTTAATTTGGTAAATTTATAGTTAACAAATTCTCCTCCATTATCTGTTCCTATTATTTTAATAGTATAATTGTTATTATTGTTTTTAGCTTTAGCTTTAAATTCTTTAAATGCTTGAAAAGCTTCTGATTTTAAAAATATTATTTTATAGTCTAAATACCTAGTTTTAGCGTCTAGAAAAAATATAATATATTTGCCTGATTTAGATTCTGGGCTAAGTGGTCTATAAATATCTATAACTATTTTATCTAAATAGTTATTTGGCTTAGGAGTTAATTCCTTATTTCTTTTATTTGTTAATTTAGCTTTTAGGCAGATTTCGCAGCTAAATCTATATTCTTTAGGTATTTTAATACTTAATAATTAACTAATAATACTAATATGTTTATAGCCTAATCTTTCATGCCATAAATTTAACAGATTAATTAGTCTATTATCATGAATTGTATATAAACTAGTAGGTTTCTAATCTATTTTAGCATTTAAGTAAAATAGATTATTTTTGTTATTTGCAGTAAATAGAATTTGCTTCTTATTGTGAAGTTCTTTATATATAATTGCTAGATTTTGACTAAAACTAGCTTTATATCCTTCTTTAAGTATTCTATTTAATAAAATAATGTTTACATTAAAGGTAGGTACATATAAACAATTATTTAAAATAATTTTATTATTTTTATATATAATAGCAATATTTCTAGTGCTAATACTACTAATTATAGAGTTATTTCCCTAGGAAATTTGTGTAACATTATTATTTAGTGTAGAGAATAGATCTCTATTACTAATTATATGTTATATACTTCTAGAATCTAATATAAAATTAGTTTCTATATTTAAATAATTGTTTATAGTATAATATACCTTTTCTTCCTCAGCAACATCAAAATCGTCTATAATATAATCTTGAAAGCACCTGGCACCAGCACGATCAACCTCTAGCAGCTTTACAAAAGGCAATCTAACAGGGCATGGAAACCCACTGCCCAAGGTCAAGACCCAGCAAATTCGCGCGGAGGTCATGGTCGCCCCAAGCCGCAGTATTACTCGCAAACGCAAGACGCGCCTGGAGGGAGGTTACATAATACTACATAGAGGAGGCGGAGGAACGCCTGCGAAACACAAGGAAAGCGCTTACTAAGGAAATGCGACGAGCTAGCAGAGCAAGCTAGAGGACATTTGTTAGCAGTCTCTAGACAGTAGCAGCAAAACCTTAAAAAACACTCTAGGACATAATAAAATAGAGCAGGGCCTATGAAAAAGGGCCCTACATGGACCCACACCTACTAGCACTACGAAACATAACAACTAAACAGGGGGTGGAGGACAGCGAAGGCAAAGCAGCTATCCTTATAAAGAAATTCTTTCTAATAGCAGGGGAAGCAGACCTTAGCAACCTTAAAGGAGAACTATAGAGGAGCGTAAGCAAAACAACGTACTACTATAAACAGGGAAGCAATAGGAATAGCAAGACATAGAACCCTTAACTAAACATAGCCTATATAGACTATAGAGTTATAAAGCAACAAGTATAAGACGTAATACGTAAGCTCCTAAGCAAGAAAGCCCTAGGACTAGACAAAATACTAAACAAAGTCCTTAAAACGCTTAGTAATACTATTAGCAACAACCTAGCAAAGGCGATTAGCAAGCTATTTAACAGCGCCCCTCTGCTAGAGGGACTTAAAGACACTATTATAGTAGCACTACGTAAACTAGGAAAGAAAGACTACACCCTAGTCAACGCCTATTGCCCTATAGCGCTAGAGAACATAATTGCTAAGCTAGTTGAAACTATTATAGCAGAGCGCCTAGCAGAGGCAGCAGAAAAACACTAACTACTACCCTAGAACTAAATAGGTGGCTAAAAGAAGAGGTCTATAATAACAGCGGTTAAGCTGCTTACTAACGTCGTCTAGACGGCGTGGAAAGCCTAGAAAAGATACGTAGTTTTAATGCTAGGCCTTAACCTTGTAGGAGCCTTTAACAACGTAGCACATACTAGACTACTACACGTACTCTAGAACAAGGGCATACTACTATAGACTATATAGTTTATAGAGGACTTCCTTAGCAAACGAACTATATAAATTACGTTTGCTAGGTACACGAGCTAGAGGATACAGGTAAACGCAGGGATCCTATAGGGGTCCCCCTGTCTCTAATACTGTTCCTCTTCTTTATTATAGAGCTACTAGAGGAATTTAAACAACTAGAAAGCAATAACGTATTTAGATTTAGATTTATTAACAACACTATGCTAGTAGCCTAGGGAAACATAGCAGCAGACAACTGCTAGAGACTTACTGCAGCCTATGACAAGTGCGTAGCATAGGCAAAGCGCTATAGAGCCAAGTTCGCCCTAGACAAGTACTAGCTCATGCACTTCACTAGGAGGCGAGGCTAACATGAGGACCTAGCAAGTACTGTTTGTATTGCTAGAGACGAGGCAGAGCTCTGCACAAAGTCTATCTAGATCTTAGGCATATAGGTAGACCTAAAATTATAATAGAAGGAGCATACCTAAAAGGCAGCATAGAACAGCAAGAGCTTATTTAACGTAATAGCACGCATTATAGCATTAACGTAGGGCCTGTTAATGTAATAGTTAAAACTTATCTATATAGCAGTAGTATAACTAGCAATAATGTATAGAGCGCAGGTATAGAGACAGCGACTTAATAGAGGATTAACAGCCACAAGCATAATAGAGCTACTTCTAAAAACGTAGAAGAAATGTCTTAGGCAGATTACTAGAGCATATAAAGGTACCCTAAGCGTAGCTATTAAGCAGGAAGCAGGCATAGCCCTGCTCTCTCTCTAGGTTAAGACATAAGCGTTCTAACAGGCAATTAAGCAACATAGAGCTATAGACTAGAACGTCTAGCAAACTATATAAACTATATAGAGGTTACTAAGACAACAGGGAAGCAATACAACAGCGCCGCGCCTAGCCACGCAGAGCAAAGTAATAAAAGCAAAAGCAGACAACTTTATTGCCTAGGTATATAAATAGCAAGCACACTAAGCAGAACGCTAGCGCGCTAAGGGCAACTTAACGCGCGGCTAACAGACTAGACAACTATAAACAGGCACCTGCATAGCGATCTAACAGGGACAAGACCTTAAATAGAAACAGGCTTAGAAACATAAAGGCAGGAAAAGGAAGGAAATAACCTAGACAGAACTATAGACAAAACGCCCCTAACAGCTATATAACAACCTCTTAAAAGCAGAATTAACAGCGCTCTTCCTGCTCTATATAGAGGCAATTAGACTCAACTGCTAGCTAGCGCACTGCAGGGTACTAGGGATCTCTAGAGAATGCCCCTATAGGTGGCATAAACAAACAGTTAAACACGTAATCTTCTACTACATAAGATATAACAGGAGCGCGCTGCTACTACGCCTACGTAACAAAAGGCTAAAGGATGCCCTAGGCTACCTAGAACAAGCAAAGGCAATAGCCTTGTAGTTACTTAAGCAGAGAGTTCTAAAACAGTTTAAAGTAGCCTAGAACTTAGCCCTAGAGAATTATGTAACATACTAAGAGATCTAGGAACTATTAGGCTAGACAAACCTTTAAGAAACGCTGCCCTAATGCTACTATAACGCTAGCGTAACGCTACTAAAGACTACTAAACTACCCCTTATATAAATACCTCTCCCTCTCTTTCTATTTTCTTACTCTCTCTTTCTCTCTCTCTCCTAAGCCCCTTACTAAGGGCAAGTGTAACAACATAAGTAGTTAAGATAAAAAGAAAACATAGTACTCTTATAGGCAAAAAGTAAGAGGAACGTAAATATAGCACATAGAAGGTTTTCTCTACGTATGAGTTTTATCCTATAGCAAAAGTCTACATAAGCTACTAGAGCTTAAAATAGACAGTAAATAGATTAAATAATAATAATAATAATATAATCTTTAGCTAATAGAGCTAAATCTTTATTATTCTTAGACGGTTGCCTTGTTGCTAGGCTATTATCTCTATAGCTAGGTGGCCGTTTATAGTCGTCGGCTGTTTTAAACCATTTAGGTTTATTTTCTAGAAATAAATACTAGCATTTATTTGTAAAATATGTATTTATTTTATATTTATTACAAAAACGTTGTTTTTGTATTTTAGAATCTTTAACAATTCTATCTTTTAAAGGCTTTCTGTTTTTAGTAAATAAAACCTTAGTTTTATTACTATTAATAGAGGTTTGCCTTCAAGATTTATCTAATAAATTAGAAAATAGATTTTCTAAATTCATTCTTAATAAATCATCCCTATAGGATTATGTAACCATAGTTACAAATCCTTCATAGGAAGGTAAAAGATTATTTAATACCTAGGCAATAATAACTTGCTTAGGTAGTTTAATATCTTTTGTTTTAAGTGAATTAGCTAGCAATTTAATTCTATTAAGATAATCTTCTATAGAATTAAATAGGCTTAGATTACACTTAAAGAATTCTTTGTAAATTAAGAATTTAGATGAAAATCCCTTAGGACAATAGAGGTTTTGTAATTTTTCCTAGGCTTCTAACGCTGTTACACAGTTTTGTATTTAAAGCAAGGGTCTATCCTCAATTGATAGCCTAATTAGGCTCAGGGATTTTCGATTTTGAATCGTATTTATAGGTATATATTGATCATTGTTATGATCAATTGTATCCCATAAAGACTTTTTAACTAAAACTAACTCTATACGAAGCTTCTAGACCTCATAATTGACTTGGCCTTGAAGCTTAGTAATAGAGTATTTTTTAGTTGTCATGATTGAAATCGCTATCAATTTGTTATCTATTAAAAATAGACGAATTGATAGTAGAGTAAAAGAAAATTACAGGCTAGCTATAATTTAAAATAGAGGTGATTTGAGGTTTAAGGTTTTGTCAAAAGAAGATTACAGGCTAGCTGTAATAGAAATGATTTGGGATTTTGAGGTTTTTCTTAAAAAGAAAATTACAGGCTAGCTGTAATTTAAAATAGAGGTGATTCGAGATTTGAGGTTTTTCTTAAAAAGAAAATTACAGACTAGCTGTAAAAGAAGTGATTTGAGGTTTTAAGGTTTTTCTTAAAAAGAAAATTACAGGCTAGCTGTAATTTAAAATAGAGGTGATTTAAGATTTGAGGTTTTTCTTAAAAAGAAAATTACAGGCTAGCTGTAAAAGAAGTAATTTGAGGTTTTAAGGTTTTTCTTAAAAAAAAATTATAGACTAGCTGTAATTTAAAGTAGAGGTGATTTGTAGAAATTGATTTCGTTATAAGCAGCTAGGCTTATAACCTGTAAAAAATTAATAATTGATAGCAAGACATGCAACAATTGATGATTAATAGCGGAGCAAGGCAGGAGAACAGGATTTTATGAATAGCTTAATTTTTTATTCTCTACGAAATTCCCTTCTATATATATTGAAGGAACAGGTCGGGTATAGTAATATCCGTAGTCGGATACAGTACTATCCGTAGTCGGATACAGTACTATCCGTAGTCGGGTACAGTACTATCCGTAGTTGGATACAGTACTATCCGCAGTCGGGTACAACAATATCCGTAGTCGGGTATAGTACTATCCGTAGTCGGGTACAGTACTATCCGTAGTTGGGTACAGTACTATCCGCAGTCGGGTACAACAATATCCGTAGTCGGGTATAGTACTATCCGTAGTCGGGTACAGTACTATCCGCAGTCGGGTACAACAATATCCGTAGTCGGGTACAGTACTATCCGTAGTCGGGTACAGTACTATCCGCAGTCAGGTACAACAATATCCGTAGTCAGGTATAGTACTATTTGAAACTTATTCTGTTTTAAGCTCGTAGACGCTCTGTTTTACGAGCTAGAGCTTCGTTTTAACCTAATTTCTGCATAGTTTTAAGTTGTCTATTTAATAGTGCTATCTATTTAATAGATAGTAATAGTAATAGCTTATATAGATTAATGTTATATGTTTTTAATATATTAAGCCAGACAGTTGTTACGGGCATAGATAGACGTAATTAGCTAAAGGCTATATAGCTAGGCAACTATAAATAGGTGACAGTTATTAAAGGCATTAACGTAGATAAGTAGGCAATACCTCTATACGCGATTTTTAAAGGCAAGAATTACCTATCTGCCTAGTATAAGGATAAGGATATACTAAAGGACTAGGCTATTAGTGTTAGCAACAACAGCTAGACAACTAACAAACATAGAATTACGTGGCTAGAGCACTTTAATCTATATATAAAAGATTTTTTAGTAGGCTTATAGCAGCTGCTTATTCTTAATAGCTATAAGAGCTATTACTTAGTTAAATTCCTAGAGCTCTATAAGCAGAAGCGTATTATAGCGCTCTATATGCTAGCACACACGTTACATATTCTATAGCTGCTTAACGTTGCCTGCTTTTCGCCGTTAAAGCGCGCGTATAGTACTAAGATTAGCTAGTTAATCTGCTACTAGATTAACTATATTAATAAAATAACATTTCTACTAGCCTTTAAAGCAGCATTTAAGTGCTTAATTATAACAGATAATATCTGCGTAGGCTTTAGAGCTACAGGGCTAGTCCCATTTAACCTAGAGGTGGTGCTCTCAAAGCTCGATGTACGGCTACCTAATTAGCTAGCTACTCTACTACTAGATACTGCCTAGGAGGCTTAAACACCTAGCAATCCTTATGAGGTTAAGGCTTAGTTAACTCTACTATATAATTAGATTTAAAGGCATTAGAATTTGTCTCCTTCTGCTATGCTTAATCTAGCAAAGCAGCTAAGCAAGGGCGCTATTAAGATAGCTTATGTTGCTATTCTACAGCGTAATTAAGCAGCTGCCTTAGAGAGGGCCTATAAGGCAGCTATAAAGCGCAAGCAGCGTAAAAAGAAGCAAATTTAGAAAAGAGAAACTCTAACAGGTTATTAGGGCTCTAAGTTAAGCACTTAGAAGCTTGCTAGTATAGCAGGAGGTAGCAAAAGGCCTTAGGAGGAGTTAACTGCTAATAGCAGCGTAGCGCGCGTACAGCGCTGTAAGCGCTATAACAAGCCTAGGCATAACTCTTGTACATACGAATATAAATCTAAGGATATTAAATAACCCTAGAGCAGTTTATTTTATATAGTATTTTTTAGCGTTGTTAAATTAACAGTATTTAAAGTTTAATTTTAGTAGGAGAGCTAAACACTTGCTTATGTTAAACATTTGCTTATAGATTACGTTACCCCTAGAACATAAAAGACGTCTAAGCATTTATTAGGTTCACGAATTTCTACTAATAGTTTATAGATTAATTCTTAGAGCTAGCTTTACTACTAGTAGCTCTAACAAGGAAGGAGATACTGTTTAAATTATTAGAAGCCTGCTAAGTAGCGTTTAATTAATTTAAGGAAGCGTTTACTACTACGCTAATCCTTTAACATTTTAACCCTAAGCTGCCTATTATAGTAGAAGCTAACGCTTCTAACTACGTTACTATAGGGATTATCTCCTAACAAGGTAAAGACAGAGAACTATAGCTAGTAGCATACTTCTTAAAGCAAATAAGCCCTGCTAAATATAATTATAAAATCTATAATAAGAAACTACTAGCTATTATATAATGCTTTAAGTAATAGAGACCTAAGTTAGAAAGAGCTGCCTTCTCTATAGAGGTCCTAAGCAACTATTAGAACCTATAGTACTTTACTATAACAAAGTAGCTTAGTTACTAACAGGCTAGATAGTTAGAATACCTCTTCTAATTTAGATTTAAGATTACCTATTAATCTAAGAAGCATAGAGAGAAGCTAGACGCCTTTATATAAAGATTATAAAACGCCATTGCCTAAAAAGAAGCGCGTAAGGCTTATGTATAGACCTTGCTGCTACTAGAGCTCTTTTAGTAGTTAGACCTTATGTTAGTAGAGACTAATAGATTAATCTAGTAGATTATTAAAGAAAAGTATCTAAACAATAATCTAATATAGAAAACACTTAAACTACTAAAGACAGGCGCTAGGCGCTTAAAGAAGCTTACACTAGCAGAGTGTAGCTTATAAGACAAGAAGCTATACTATTAAGAACAACTTATAGTACTAGACAATAATAAGGTTAAGATTAAGCTGCTAAGACTTATATATAATTCCTCTATAGGCGGCTACCTAGGGCAAGGGAAGACGCTAGAGATACTCTAGAGGGAGTACTACTAGCAGAACATGTTTAACACTATATAATAATACATTGCTTGTTATTATGTTTATAGACAATTTAAGGCAAGTTATAAGAAATATTATAGACTGCTTAAACTACTTCTAATCCCTGCTTAGAGGTAGCTATAACGAGGTAACGACCTCGTTCTAGGCCAAGTCCTGCTAATCTCTAATTAGGGGTCTGCTAATTTCCCTTTAGGACTAAACGTGTCCTATATCAGGCCTAAACGTGTACTATATTAGGTCTAACCCCTGCCCCTAGCTATACCTCTATTTCCCTTATGTATATAGTCCCCTTTCTCTCTATAGCTAGCTTAGTAGTTTTTCTATATCCTTTTATATAAGGCCTATAGGTGTTAATAGAATTCCTAGGTTCTAAGTCCCTACGCACTTCTATATGCCTCTAAGTAGATTCCTACTATATTTAGACCTATTGTTATGCCTACGCTGTTATATTATATAGAAAAACTTGCTTTTGCTAGTAACAGCCTTTTTAATACTATTATATTAATTATGTCTATACGCAGTACAGTGTAGCGCCTCTTAGGTCGTTGCCCCTTTTCTAGTCACGTGACCTAATCACGTGATGCTAGCGGGGAGGCCCGAGCTCGCGCAGGATCGTTGAGCTTAGCTCTCTCTGCCCCTAGCTAGAACTTTAACACAAGCAATACAATTGCGTTTTCTGTCTCCTTTTCTGTTTCTGTTTTATCTCCTTACTATACTTATATATAAACCTACTGGGCTTCGAAATCGGACTCTGCACCTCCACGTGGTGAAGCCTAGGAACCTGACTCTTACAGAGATCAGAGCCAGCGCAGGGACGTCGCGTTAATGGTGGTGCGGTAGGTAACGCTGCTCTATAGTAAGACAGTGTAGAGTTTTCACACTAGCGCTACTATAAACAACACCTATAATAGTTAGAAAAACAGTTTGTAAACTCTATTAATATAAAGGACTATTCTTAAGCACCTAACAGCAACAATATAACAACATAGCAAAACGCCTTATCCCCTACACCCTTAGGCAGACGAAACAGCAGCGGCTGTGTAACGGACAGACGCTAGCGACCTAAGCTTCGCATACTACTAGTATAGTGCCAGAGAGGCCAGGATGACAGCAGCGCTGCACATAGATAGACCCCGTATACCACTAGTGAGGCGCTAGAGGGGCCCAAAAACGTGCAACGGCAGCAACAGCGCGCAGATAGTCCCCATATACTACTAGTAAGGTGCTAGAGGGGTTATAACAAAACGCGCCGTTAACGCCTGTAAGGAGCGACAGTAGCGCTGGGGGCGAGGCGCGAGGGGGGAGGGAGAGCGTAGCGGACAACTATACAGGACAGGAGGCAGTACCTACACATAAGGGAGACATCACTAGTAGAGGCAAGCGTGACAGGGTGGGCGGTTAAGGCTAGAGGACAACAGCAACCTACTGGCGCAGGCGTCACGCCTGCGCTTGCCTAGGGACGCACATACGGCACATTAGCGAAAGGTGTTTTTCCCCCAGTACAGGCAAGCCTTCGGGAGCTGCTTCTACGACTAGCCAACAGGAGGTTTTTTGTTCACCTGGTGTAAATAGTGGCAATAGTCTGCATAAGCTAATAGGGCTTACATTAGACGGTAAACAAGAATCAATAATAATAATATATAAACCTACTTTGGGCTTCGAAATTAGACTCTGCACCTCTACGTGGTGAAGCCTAGGAACCTGACTCTTATAGAGATTAGAGCTAGCGCAGAGACGTCGCGTTAATAGTAGTGCAGTAGGTAACGCTGCTCTATAGTAAGACAGTGTAGAGTTTTTACACTAGCGCTACTATAAACAACACCTATAACAGTTAGAAAAATAGTTTATAAACTCTAACATAAAGGACTATCCTTAAGCACCTAACAGCAACAATATAACAACATAGCAAAACGCCTTATCCCTTACACCCTTAGGCAGACAAAACAGCAGCAGCTATACAACAGACAGACGCTAGCGACCCGAGCTTCGCATACCACTAGTATGGTGCTAGAGAGGCCAGGATAACAGCAGCGCTACACATAGATAGACCCTGTATACTACTAGTAAGGCGCTAGAGGGGCCCAAAAACGTGCAACAGCGGCGACAGCGCGCAGATAGTCCCTGCATACTACTAGTAAGGTGCTAGAGGGGTTATAACAAAACGCGCTGTTAACGCCTGCGAGGAGCGACAGCAGCGCTAGGGGCGAGGCGCGAGGGGGGAGGAGGAGCGTAGCAGACAACTATACAGGACAGAAGGCAGTACCTACACATAAGGGAGACATTACTAGTAGAGGCAAGCATGACAGGGTGGGCAGTCAAGGCTAGAGGATAACAGCGACCTACTAGCGCAGGCGTGACGCCTGCGCTTGCCTAGGGACGCATATATAGCACATTAGCGAAAGGTGTTTTTCCCCTAGTACAGGCAAGCCTTTAGGAGCTGCTTCTACGACTAGCTAACAGGGGGTTTTTTGTTCACCTAGTGTAAATAGCGGCAATAGTCTACGTAGGCCTATAGGCTTGTATTAGACAGTAAACAAGAATTAATAATAATAATAATAATAATAATAATATAAACCGACTTTAGCCGCTTTATAAAGCAGCGCACTATAGAGCCTAATCTATAAATTATTTATTTAACTACGTCTAAGCCCTAAGACGCGTCTAATTTAGTTTAAGTTATAGTACTTATATACTGTTTATATTAAATTATCTAGTCTATAGACAGGATCTTAGAGACCTCCTGTTAACTAAAGCCTTTAGGTTTAGAACTTTCTATCCCTTATAATTAGGATTATCTTTAGAAAAGTTACATAGAGTACGCTAAGGTAGAGACTTAGAGACTACTAAGAACCTATTAGAATTAGAACTAACCCTAATGTCTAACCCCTAACTACTTGCTAGTTCTCATGCAAGAATCGCCACACGCTTAAGTTAAGGCTAAGGCAAGTTCCTAGCCTCTAGAGCTAAACATCTACTACCCCCTTTAATAGCTAAACCTGCTATTATAGAACCTATAGCTAGAGACCTACTTAATTTAGATTTAAACTATAGTAACATAGCCCTTAATAACTAAATTGCTTAATTATAGGCATAGATTACGTACCTAACTAGGTTAAGAACTATTAGTCTAGATTAACCTCTACTAACTACTAAATTACTCCTAACTCTGCCTTAAAACACTCTTACTACGTTGCGAGTAAAGACCCTGTTAGCGCTCCTAAACCTACCTAAGCCTACTTTACTAAACACACGCCTAAGATTAAAAGCCTTATAGATAGCAAGGAACTTACTTTTAAATAGTAGCAAGCCTTAATTATAGACTATGTAAAAAATCAATAATTAATAGCAAGACATGTAACAATTAGTAATTAATAGCAGAGCAAGGCAAGAGAACAGGATTTTACAAATAGCTTAATTTTTTATTCTCTACGAAATTCCCTTCTATATATATTAAAGGAATAGGTTAGGTATAGTAATATCTATAGTTAGATATAGTACTATCTATAGTTAGGTATAGTACTATCTATAGTTAGGTATAGTACTATCTATAGTTAGGTACAGTACTATCCGCAGTTGGGTACAACAATATCTATAGTTAGGTATAGTACTATTTGAGACTTATTCTGTTTTAAGCTTGTAGACGCTCTGTTTTACAAGCTAGAGCTTCGTTTTAACCTAATTTCTACATAGTTTTAAGTTGTCTATTTAATAGTGCTATCTATTTAATAGATAATAATAGTAATAGCTTATATAGATTAATGTTATATGTTTTTAATAGACTAACTTAAGATTAATATAGATTACTATTAGAGCAAGTAAGCATGTATAGCGTTAGTATAGAGACATGCTTCTAGTATTATAGAAGAATACCTAGAGCCTAGATACCTAGCTAAGTTATTATTATTATTATTATTATTATTATTATTATTATTATTATTATTATTATTATTATTATTATTATTATTATTATTATTATTATTATTATTATTATTATTATTATTATTATTATTATTATTATTATTATTATTATTATTATTATTTAATCTATTTACTGTCTATTTTAAGCTCTAGTAGCTTATGTAGACTTTTGCTATAGGATAGAACTTATACGTAGAGAAAAACCTTCTATATGCTATATTTATGTTCCCTTTGCTTTTTGCCTATAAAGGTACTAAGTTTTCTTTTTGTCTTAACTACCCTTACTGTTACACTTGCCCTTAGTAAGGGGCTTAAGAGAGAGAGAGAAAGAAAAAGTAAGAAATAAAAAGAAAGAGAGAGGTATTTATATAAAAGGTAGTCTAGCAGTCTTTAGTAGCGTTATGCTAGCGTTATAGTAGCGTTAGAGTAGCGTTTCTTTAAGAGTCTGTCTAGCCTAATAGTCCCTAAATCTCTTAGTATGTTACATAATTCTTTAGGGCTAAGTCCTAGGCTACTTTAAACTATTTTAGGACTCTTTGCTTAATTAACTATAAGGCTGTTACCTTTGCTTATTCTAGGTAGCCTAGGGCATCCTTTAGCCTTTTGTTATGTAGGCATAGTAGCAGCGCGCTTCTATTATATCTTATATAGTAGAAAATTATATGTTTAACTATTTGTTTATGCTATCTATAGGGGCATCCTCTAGGGATCCCTAGTACCCTATAGTGCGCTAGCTAGCAGTTAAGTCTAATTGCCTCTATATAAAGCAGGAAGAGCGCTGTTAATTCTGCTTTTAAGAGGTTGTTATATAGCTATTAGAGGCGTTTTGTCTATAGTTCTGTCTAGGTTATTTCTATTAAAAACATATAACATTAATCTATATAAGCTATTACTATTACTATCTATTAAATAGATAGCACTATTAAATAGACAACTTAAAACTATGCAGAAATTAGGTTAAAACGAAGCTCTAGCTTATAAAACAGAGCCTCTACGAGCTTAAAACAGAATAAGTTTTAAATAGTACTATACCTGACTATAGATATTGTTGTACCCGACTGCGGATAGTACTGTACCCGACTACGGATAGTACTGTACCCGACTACGGATATTATTGTACCCAACTGCGGATAGTACTGTACCTGACTACGGATAGTACTATACCTAACTATGGATATTGTTATACCCGACTGTGGATAATACTGTATCTAACTACGGATAGTACTATACCCGACTACGGATAGTACTATATCCAACTATAGATATTACTATACACCTAACCTGTTCCTTTAATATATATAGAAGGGAATTTCGTAGAGAATAAAAAATTAAGCTATTTATAAAATCCTGTTCTCCTGCCTTGCTCTGCTATTAATTACTAATTGTTACATGTCTTGCTATTAATTATTAATTTTTTATAGGTTATAAGCCTAGCTACTTATAACGAAATTAATTTCTATAAATTACCTCTACTTTAAATTACAGCTAGTCTATAATTTTCTTTTAAGAAAAACCTTAAAACCTTAAATTACTTCTTTTATAGCTAGCCTGTAATTTTCTTTTTAAGAAAAACCTTAAACCTTAAATCACCTCTATTTTAAATTACAGCTAGCCTGTAATTTTCTTTTAAGAAAAACCTCAAAATCTTAAATCATTTCTATTACAGCTAGCCTGTAATCTTCTTTTGAGAAAACCTTAAACCTCAAATTACCTCTATTTTAAATTACAGCTAGCCTGTAATTTTCTTTTACTCTACTATTAATTCGTCTATTTTTAATAGATAACAAATTAATAGCAATTTCAATTATGACAACTAAAAAATACTCTATTACTAAGCTTTAAGGCCAAGTTAATTATGAGGTCTAGAAGCTTTGTATAACGTTTTCTACTACTGAGCGAGACACACTACCAAGCGAGACACCCCCACCAAAATCTACGTGCGCGACAGTACAACCACAATGTAACAACTACTACCTACTATATTAACCTTAAACAAAGCTAGAATTACTATTGCTATTAAAGCTATAAAATGCGACGCGTTATTATCCCAACAAGCTGCTGCACGCGCCTATATCGTGCCTCTATCAACCCTAGGGCATCAAAGCCACGGACGAGCATCACAACGTGATTACGTACCTAACTGCAGGAACCTAACGCTACTAGAGGAGAAATCAATAGTAGAGCGCATACTTGACCTAGATTCTAGAGGCTTTCCACCCTTAAAGGCCCTACTACGAGATATGGCCAACAACCTGCGCGCCTAACAAGGGCTAAGGCTAGTTAGCATTAACTAGCTAGACTGCTTTATTAATTATATAGAGGAGCTTTAAACGCGCTAGACTTAATTATATAATAATTAAAGGAAGAAACAAAAGGATCCTAAAGTTATTAGCGCGTAGTTTACGCTAGTAGCTAACATAAAAGCAAAGTATAGCATTCTAGACAAAGACACGCATAATTTTAACAAATCTAGCTTTATAATAAGGGTTATAGAGTCTTAGCTTATAGTTATAGCTATAGAGAGACGTAAGAAACCTAAGATAGTTTAGCTAGGCAATTACGAGTAGGTTACTGTTATTAGGAGCGTCTGCGCTAGTAGGTGGGCGATCCCACCCTTTATTATCTACCTAGGCAAGGTTAACATCTCTACGTGGTACTAGGACGAGTCTATGCCTCATGACTAGGTTATTGCTGTTAGTAATAACAGCTAGACAAATAACAACCTTAGAATTATATAGCTAGAGCACTTTAACGCGTTAACAAAGTCACGTACTATAGAGGGCTATAGGCTGCTTATTCTTAACAGCTATAAAAGCTACTACTCTGCTAAATTTAAAAAGATTTGTTAAGAACATAAGATTATTACTTTATATATGCCTACGCACTTGTTATATCTACTATAGCCTCTTAACGTTAGCTGCTTCTTGCTGTTAAAGCGCGTATATAGCACTAAGATTATGGCCTTAGCGCGCTGCTCTGTTACCTATATTACTAAAACAGACTTCCTCCTAGCGTTTAAAACAGCCTATATAAAGACGTTTATAACAGAGACTATTAAAGGAGCGTTTAGAGGCGCTAGGCTCGTTCTGCATAATCTAGATGTTATAATATCACAACTTAATATACGTCTCTCTACGCCTGATTAACTGCCTAAGCAACCTACTATATAGGAATTACAACACTAAGCAATGTGCGCAAATTTAAGGCTTAATCTACTCTAATTTATAGTAAGATTAGATTATACGTTAATCTATTACTAACTGCTATTATTAAGTTGCTTTAGAAGCTTAAGAAAGGCGCGCTAGCAACAGCGCATAAACATGCTTTAATAGTAGGAGAGATTGCTTAGCTTTATAAGACAATTAAGGCCTAAATAAAGAGTAAACGTTATAAACAAAAGTATATATAGACTTAGGGCACGTTAACAATAGCAGAAAGAGCCCTGTTAGCCACTACTTAGGGCGCTAGTGGGCAGGAAACTAGTAGAGAGTCCTTAAGGGGTAGTCGCACTCCAGGTGCAGCTCTATAACAAAGACGCTGTAGGCGCTGCGGCAACACAGGGCATAACGCACGAACCTGTGTACAGGCTACTTCTAATACTTCTAATACTAAATAATATACTATGCTATTATATAATTTATAGTTGTTAATATATTGTGATTTATGCTGTCGCGGATCGTAGATTTTGGTAGGGGTGTCTCGCTTAGTAGTGTGTCTCGCTTGGTGGTAGAAAACGTTAGAGTTAGTTTTAGTTAAAAAGTCTTTATAGGATACAATTAATTATAACAATAATTAATATATACCTATAATATAATTCAAAATTAAAATCCCTAAGCCTAATTAGGCTATTAATTAAGGATAGACCCTTGCTTTAAATATAACACTATGTAACAGCGTTAGAAGCCTAGGAAAAATTACAAAACCTCTATTGTCCTAAGGGATTTTTATCTAAATTCTTAATTTACAAAGAATTCTTTAAGTGTAATCTAAGCCTATTTAATTCTATAGAAGATTATCTTAATAGAATTAAATTGCTAGGTAATTTACTTAAAACAAAAGATATTAAACTACCTAAGCAAGTTATTATTGCCTAGGTATTAAATAATCTTTTACATTCCTATAAAGGATTTGTAACTATGGTTACATAATCCTATAGGGATAATTCATTAAGAATAAATTTAGAAAATCTGTTTTCTAATTTATTAGATAAATCTTAAAGGCAAACCTCTATTAATAGTAATAAAACTAAGGTTTTATTTACTAAAAACAGAAAGCCTTTAAAAGATAGAATTGTTAAAGATTCTAAAATACAAAAACAACGTTTTTATAATAAATGTAAAATAAATACACATTTTATAAATAAATGCTAGTATTTATTTCTAGAAAATAAACCTAAATAGTTTAAAACAGCTAACGACTATAAACGGCCACCTAGCTATAGAGATAATAGCCTAGCAACAAGGCAACTGTCTAAGAATAATAAAGATTTAGCTCTATTAGCTAAAGATTATATTATAGACGATTTTGATGTTGCTAAGGAAGAAAAGGTATATGATACTATAAACAATTATTTAAATATAGAAACTAATTTTATATTAGATTCTAGAAGTACATAACATATAATTAGTAATAGAGATCTATTCTCTACACTAAATAATAATGTTACATAAATTTCCTAGGGAAATAACTCTATAATTAGTAGTATTAGCACTAGAAATATTGCTATTATATATAACGTAATCCACAAGCGAACGTTCAACACAAGCGAGTGTTTAGCCCTACTACCAAAACGCAGCTAACTTACTACTAACCACGATGCATTAACAACCATATAATCCATTATCTTCAAAAGAGGCTAGAATTAACCTAGCTATTTAAGCTCTTGATAGAGACGCGTCTTTAACTGAGGCGCGCGCTGCAGCACTCTACAACGTTAATTGAATGGCTCTCCGCCAACGACGCGCAGGGACGACTATGCGACGCGACTGTATGGCCAACAACAAGAAGCTCACGAAGCTAGAGGAGGAGGTGATTATTAAGCATATACTTGATCTAGATTCCCAAGGATTTGCGCCTACTCTAGGTGCTGTACGAGAGATAGCCAACAAGCTTCTTACTAAGCGCGGCGCTCAACTAGCAGGCATCAACTAGCTATCTAACTTTGTCGCGCGTACGCTAGCAGTCAAAACCTACCTTAACTAACTATACAATCATTAACGAGCGAAATGCGAAGATCTAGCGATTATAAGCAAGTAGTTTAAGCTTGTAGAGGCTATATAATTAAAGTACAGCATTATAGCGCAAGACATATATAATTTTAATAAGACAGGCTTCTAGATAGGGGTTATATTAAGCTAGACAGTTGTTACAGGCATGGATAGACGTAATTGGCCAAAGGCTATACAGCCAGGCGACTGTGAATGGGTGACAGTTATTGAAGGCATTAACGCAGATAGGTGGGCAATACCTCCATACGCGATCTTTAAAGGCAAGAATTACCTATCTGCCTAGTATAAGAATAAGGATATACTAAAGGACTAGGCTATTAGTGTTAGCAACAACGGCTAGACAACTAACGAACATGGAATTACGTAGCTAGAGCACTTTAATCTACACATAAAAGATTATTTAGTAGGCTTATAGCAGCTGCTTATTCTTAATAGCTATAAGAGCTATTACTCAGTTGAATTCCTAGAGCTCTGCAAGCAGAAGCGTATTATAGCGCTCTGTATGCCAGCACATGCGTTACATATTCTACAGCTGCTTAACGTTGCCTGCTTTTCGCCGTTAAAGCGCGCGTACGGTACTAAGATTAGCTAGTTAATCTGCTACTAGATTAACTATATTAACAAAATAACATTTCTACTAGCCTTTAAAGCAGCATTTAAGCGCTTAATTATAACAGATAATATCCGCGCAGGCTTTAGAGCTACAGGGCTAGTCCTATTTGACCCAGAGGTAGTGCTCTTAAAGCTCGATGTACGGCTACCTGATTAGCCAGCTACTCCACCACTAGATACTGCCTGGGAGGCTCAAACACCTGGCAATCCTTATAAGGTTAAGGCTTAGTTAACTCTACTATATAATTAGATTCAAAGGCATTAGAATTCGTCTCCTTCTGCTATGCTTAATCTAGCAAAGCAGCTAAGCAAGGGCGCTATTAAGATAGCTTATGTTACTGTTTTACAGCGCGATTAAGCAGCTGCCTTAGAGAGGGCCTATAAGGCAGCCATAAAGCGTAAGCAGCATAAAAAGAAGCGAATTTAGAAAGGAGGAACTCTAACAGGTTATTAGGGCTCTAAGTTAAGCACTTAGAAGCTTGCTAGTATAGCAGGAGGTAGCAAAAGGCCTTAGGAGGAGTCAACTGCTAATAGCAGCGTAGCGCGCGTACAGCGCTGTAAGCGCTGCAACAAGCCTAGGCACAACTCTCGTACATGCGAATATGAATCTAAGGATATTAAATAACCCTAGAGCAGTTTATTTTATATAGTATCTTTTAGCGTTGTTGAATTAACAGTATTTGAAGTTTAATTTTAGTAGTAGGGCTAAACACTTGCTTATATTAAACGTTCGCTTGTGGATTACGTTAAAAATAATAAAATTATTTTAAATAATTGTTTATATATTATTATTATTTAATCTATTTACTGTCTATTTTAAGCTCTAGTAGCTTATATAGACTTTTGCTATAGGATAAAACTTATGCGTAGAGAAAACCTTCTATGTGCTATATTTACGTTCCCCTTACTTTTTGCCTATAAAGGTACTACGTTTTCTTTTTATCTTAACTGCCTATGTTGTTACACTTGCTCTTAGTAAGGGGCTTAAGAGAGAGAAAGAAAAAGAAAGTAAGAAAATAGAAAGAGAGGGAGAGGTATTTATATAAGGGGTAGTCTAGCAGTCTTTAGTAGCATTACGCTAGCGTTGTAGTAGCGTTAGGGCAGCGTTTCCTTAAAGGTCTGTCTAGCCTAATAGTCCCTAGATCTCTTAGTATGTTATATAATTCTCTAGGGCTAAGTCCTAGGCTACTTTAAACTGTTTTAGAACTCTCTGCTTAAGTAACTATAAGGCTATTGCCTTTGCTTGTTCTAGGTAGCCTAGGGCATCCTTTAGCCTTTTGTTACGTAGGCGTAGTAGCAGCGCGCTCCTGTTATATCTCATATAGTAGAAGAT
The DNA here is from genome assembly GCA_002105025.1 of Clohesyomyces aquaticus. NCBI lineage: Eukaryota > Fungi > Ascomycota > Dothideomycetes > Pleosporales > Lindgomycetaceae > Clohesyomyces > Clohesyomyces aquaticus. The sequence continues at coordinate 21,685 of MCFA01000387.1, forward strand.
CACGTGTTTAACTGTTTGTTTATGCTATCTATAGAGGCATTCTCTAGAGATCCCTAGTACCCTACAGTGCGCTAGCTAGCAGTTGAGTCTAATTGCCTCTATATAGAGCAGGAAGAGCGCTGTTAATTCCGCTTTTAAGAGGTTGTTGTATAGCTATTAGGGGCGTTTTGTCTATAGTTCTGTCTAGGTTGTTTCTTTCCTTTTCCTGCCTTTATGTTTCTAAGCCTGTTTCTATTTAAGGTCTTGTCCCTATTAGATTGCTATGTAGGTGCCTGTCTATGGTTGTCTAGTCTGTTAGCCACGCGTTAAGTTGCCCTTAGCGCGCTAGCGTTCTGCTTAGTGTGCTTGCTATTCACGTACCTAGGCAATAAGGTCGTCTGCTTTTGCTTTTGTTGCTTCGCTCTGCGTGGCTAGGCGCAGCGCTGTTATATTGCTTTCCTGTTGTCTTAGTAACCTCTATATAGTTTATATAGTTTGCTAGACGTTCTAGTCTATAGCTCTATGTTGCTTAATTGCCTGTTAGAACGCTTATGTCTTAACTTAGAGGGAGAGCAGGGCTATGCCTGCTTTCTGCTTAATAGCCACGCTTGGGGTACCTTTGTATGCTCTAGTAATCTGCCTAAGACATTTCTTCTACGTTTTTAGAAGTAGCTCTATTATGCTTGTAGCCGTTAATTCTCTGTCAAGTCGCTATCTCTATACCTACGCTCTATACATTATTGCTAGTTATACTACTGCTATATAGATAAGTTTTAACTATTACATTAACAGGCCCTACGTTAATGCTATAATACGTGCTATTACGTTAAATAAGCTCTCGCCGTTCTATGCTGCCTTTAGGTATGCTCCTTCTATTATAATTTTAGGTCTACCTATATGCCTAAGATCTAGATAGACTTTATATAGAGCTCTGCCTCGTCTCTAGCAATATAAACAGTACTCGCTAGGTCCTTACGTTAGCCTCGCCTCCTAGTGAAGTGCATAAGCTAGTACTTGTCTAGGGCAAACTTAGCTCTATAGCGCTTTGCCTATG
>MCFA01000388.1:0-22690 GCA_002105025.1 Clohesyomyces aquaticus
ACAAGAAAAGCATGTATAAAGAAGAGGAAGATGGTATCCGCTGAGATGCGACGAGCGAGCATTTTCGTAATATGAGGGAACTTCGACAGCCTGCCACTTTCTGAGATGGGAACAAAAGTCTTTGAAGTCTCGACGAATCTCGGGGGTTACCGGAAGATGCTTTGATATATTCGGTAAAAAATGAGCCTTGAAGCAGCTACTCAGCTAAGCCTTCGGACATCGAGTCGGGATCTCAGGTTGTCGATTTCGGTGAGCGTCCAGGTGCCACAATGAAGATGAACACCACCAAACCCACGAAACTCCTGCCTAACGTCTACTCCCTAAACACCAATAAACCCCTCTCGTAAAGTCCGCTGACCATTCCAACGCCTCTTTTCACATCCCTTACTGCAGTACTGCTACTGCAAAACGCCTCATCCTTGAAAATCTCCCTCAAACCCCCCTCCTCACTCCACTCCGCCACCCAACTCGGCGCATCACATCTACAAGCATCCCTCTCTTCCTCACCTCCTTGAACCTCCCCATTCCTCATCTCACACTGCCACCGCCTCCTCGCAATCCCTGCAACCTTAGGCGGAAACGCATGTCCCGCCATCAACAGCCTCCCCTTACTATCCAAGGAAATATTATCCACCGCCGCGGGAGTCCTCACTAACTTCTTGAACTGTAAGTCATACTCCGGCGTGGTTGTGTAGAAGTTCACTCCAGCTTTCGACGAACTCGCCACAGCCAACGTCGTAGAATTGAACATGGTGATTCCGTTAGCGAAAGGAAGTCGAGCAACAACCTTCGCGGCCGAAGGCTCCGCTATGTCTATAAAGACGACGCTTCCACCTGGTATACCGAACCATGATTCTACCTGCGCTAGAATGGGCGAGAGGGCGGCGCGCATCCAGTGGTCGTTCGTTACGAACAGTTTCCCGGATCCAATGGCGTGGATACTATTAGGGGAGTGCAAGAGATCGTGCCTGAGAGTTTGAATACGGCTAGCGACCGCGGATTTTAGAGAGACTTTGAAGACCTCGATGACGGTGCCGGATTGCGCGTGATTTGCGACGAACAGCGTAGATGTTTCTGCCTCGAATTCGATACCAAGTGGGTGGAAGTCATCCGTGCTGAAATTTTCGAATTTGATTTGCTTGAGAGCTTCAGAGTCTGGGAGGTCGGGAGTCGAGTAATCGTAGATGTAGAGGTCGCCGCTTACGATTTCTTTTTCTTGATGGAACGCTCCCTGGCGAGAAAGAATCAGCAACTCGTTTCCTGGTGTTCAAAGGGGAGAAGCTTCTGGAATAACTGCGAAGATATTCTCTCGGTTTAGACAATTTCTACTCACCATCACGGTATTCCATCTATCCCGGCCAGCATCACAACTCAAAATCGCCAACCCCGCGTCCTCATATAACACCACATCTTCACAATTTCTGATCCAGTCTTGGAATCGAATATTATGGGATTTGAAGCCGTAGATTGTCTTCATGCGGCCAGGTAAGTTCGCAAACATAGGACTAAAAGCGAGATACCGGTCGTAAAAGAAGGGGATGGCCGATGCCAAGACCAAAAGGTACTGTACAATCCCGGGTGAGTAATCGTCATCAATCACCACGAAGTCCTTAAGCAAAGTACTTACAGTTGCTGTTCTTGCCATTGTAATCGTTGTTTAACGCTCGGTGTTGTGCGCTGCCGAACGTGAAAATACGTGTTTTTTCACAAAGGTGCGGAGGAGGTTGGGAATCCTTTCCCGACGATAATTTCCAGCCTGGGGTGTTGCTGACGGGCGTTGTCATCATAAATGTTAATGACGCTACGAAGAAACTACGAGGTCGAGGGTCTTCGCGGCTCGCGCGCTGACCAGTGGCCGAACGACTGGCGGAATTCTTTGGGATGCTGTGGGCATGATTGTTGTTTGTTAGCAAAGGCTGTGAGCAAGGGTATGGTAAGCTTGGATCAATATATATATATGTAGCAAAACGCGCCGTATTGCCGTAGGACGACTGTCAGATACTGTCGCATCGTGCCTCGGTCCTGGTAACGATTACCGAGCTGATGATGGTGAAGAGTCGCGTTCGGCTTCCCCGCAACCCTGAACCCTAAGATCCACCATGCTTCACACAGTAAGGCGGCTTAGCATAGGATAATCTACGAAGGAGCTAGTTTTTTTGGGGAATATCATGGCCAGATTTCTAACTTTATAGGTGATCTTTACGTAGTTTTAAGCAGAAGGCATAATCCTAATTAAATCTATATTATTCTAGTAGTCCTCTTAATAGTTACTAGTTACTCTGTTTGTGTAGTTACACTAACAAGGAGATGTTATAAGGTTCATGCCTGAGGGCTAAGGATAGTCTTTAAAAAATACAAGCTCCTTCGTACAAGTGAATCCACGAGACGACAACTCCCTATTGTCACTCCACTGGAAGCGGAAGACCATGTGAAATGTATTCTTCACTATGAATAAGGGATAATTTATAGAAGACTACCGAGGCTGGAGCATGACCACCCTCAATTTCCCCTCCTATACTGATTTTGTGTATTCCTGCTTCGATGCAGAACCACTGAGCGTCTCAGCGTCGAATTTCTATGCTCGGATTTTCATTCCTCTCAAAAAATTAGCCTCCATAGATGTCCTAAGGTTGACTTCTATCTCCAGGCTGCAGCGCGGTCGTCCAGGTCGATACCTAGTCTCAAGGGTAATACGGTTCCATGGGACATTCCGAAATCAACAGATCCTCCACTGAGGGTGATCTTCTAGCCGATGTACTTAAATAATGTTGCTAGGCATCTTTGATGCACGGCTAGGGCTCAGTCATCGAAATCGAGAATGTACTTTTCAAACTCTGGTCCCGGCTGGGCTTTGTCCAGCACAGGTCCCTCCCAACTCTCGGTTCCTGGCTCCATGAAGGCTCTTAAGCCCCAGAACCCACATCTCTTTGTGCATTGCAGCGTGGCGGCCTATAACGAACCATCAGTTTCAAATTCAGAGGCAACGCAAGTGAGGTAAACGACATCGTAAGTGACACCGTGGAAATCTACTTTCTGTTAGCCTTTGACGTACACAATCTCTGGATTTACATACCACCCGTCGGGGTTGGGTAGGGCGCGTCCTTAAACTCGGAATCCGTGGGCCAGCGAGCCGTGAGATTCGCGCCGAAGGTAGCGAACGTCGTCGCATTGCTATCTTTCAGGTCCTGATTGATAGTTTCCAACATCCATTCTTTGACCATTGTATTCTGAACGGGGTCCACGCGAGTCATGGCGTTCGATTCGTAGGCAAGAGCAGGTTTGAGGAACACAAGGGGAGTGAAGGTGGGTGCGGGCGGGGAGTCTTAGTTGCTTCCTATCTCGGCCAGCTTATGTAATTTTAGAGGAGAGCATTCGACACGTAGATAAGACTGATGTCACCCCAGGTCAAACATTTGGAAGAGATATGCGGTGAGAGAAAGTTGAGTTTTGCAGCGACAAAGGACACCGAACATCTAATAAAGCACAGGGCCTCAACCTAATGTCCATTCACTCCGTTGGTCGCTTTACCTTTAATCAAGTCCGCCGCCTTCTCTGCAACGGCATACACCAAAGATACGATGTTTCCTTGGACGTGCGTTGGGAATATACTGGCGTCCACAACCCGAACATTACTCGTCCCGTAGACTTTCAGCTCGCTATCGACAACACCACCCTTCTCTTTTGGCAGCATACAACAAGTACCGATCGGATGATACTCAGTGACAGTGTTTCCTGCAGCAAGTGCCTTCGCCTCTTCCAAATTATTCGGAAGCCCGGCGGTCCACGGGGGAAGAATTGGGTTTCCATTTTCGTCCAATTTCAACTTCGAACGCAATGGCTCGTATTGGGTAAGAGAGAGGGCATGCATGATAGAGCGGCCCGCTAGATCAAGATCCAGAGGATGTGAAAAGTATGCCGGGTCGATGCGCGGATGCTTAGTGGGGTTAGACGAGTCGATGTGAATAGATCCCCGGGAGATGGATCTGGTACTGCACATTCCCAATGTTATCCAGTTGCCAGGTGCGTCATGTACAAATACCTTCGAGGCCGTGTGGGCGTTACGGATATCCGCTCTACATAGTTCTTTTAGTACTTTATCCTTGAATGTTATGGAGCAGCTTACCCGACTCCTAGTACAACCAGTTGTCCAACGGCTTCATTTCGGTTCAACAGTTGACGCCCGAGTAATTCGGCGCGGCCGGCCGGGTCTGCGTCTGGGTTGGCTCTCTGGAAATCCGATATCATGGTTTTGACATGTGCCTGCGCATCATCGAGGTTGGGGGCGACGGTCGACAGTGGGAGGAATCCACAGCACGTTGGAGCATTGGTAAATGGCCCCGCTTTGTGATTGATGTAGGCCTCAAAGGCTTGTTGCGCAATCTCGGGGTTGCGGAGCAAGACCTCCGCGGTGGGATACTCATCTTTTACTGCCTAGAAGATGTAAGCTAGATTAAAAACGAAGGCTAAGGCCAAAAACTTACTACAGGAATACCAGTGGCAGTATGGTCGTTTAAATTCTCACCAACGTTTGGATTGTCAAAAATAATGTCATTGATGCCCGCCTTTCGCAGAACATCGGCGGACCCGATGCCGGAAAGCTCGAGTATTTGAGGTGAGTTGACGACTCCACCACACACAATGACTTCTCGCTTAGCCTTTATGGTGTGTTCGTTTCCGTTGACACTGACTTTCACTCCGGTTGCTGTGGCATTTCCAGAACCGCTCTTCTCAAATTCGACACGAGTTACGAGAGCCTCGGTGAGTAAGGAGAGATTGGCACGTTCGGCATTGGGCTCGTAGTACGCTCGCGCGGAGTAGCTGATGCTGGTTAGCAAGATCATCGATGCTAGCGCTTTAGACGAACCTTCTTCGCACGGTCTTGGGGTCGACGGTGGTAAGCTGATTGAATCCACCAAGAGCAGAGCCACTTCGCGGATCTTTTGGCTGAGGGTAGCCTGCATTAATCGCAGTCTCGGGCCAGACTTCTTGTAGCCACTGGCAGTCTGTTTCGCAGAACGAGACTTGTATGGGACCGTTTGTTCCTCGAAGAAGCGGATCGACGTATTTGTCGTTGATTTTTGCAGAAAGTGTCTTGGAAGCCTTGTTGTACGTTTCGCTCTTCCGGTAATATGGTGCTAGGTCATCGAAACCCCTTCGCAGGCATGAGTTTATGTCAGAAATTCATAGATTATCACGGCTCACCATCCTTTGTTTCCCAATTCAACCCAGTTATCGAGATCCTGTCTGGATGCCATAGCTGAATTAAGTTTAGCAGCGTCGTGGCATGGATCATCGGCAACTGACAATACATGTTATAATTAATGGCTGAGGACCCTCCCAGGACCTTTCCTCGTGCCCAGCCATGCACAAAATTCTCTGTACCTTTCTGTAGGACTTATTAGCACTTGAAATAGCCTTAAAAGACCACTCACCTGGGGCACCGTCTTGAAGCTCCAGTCATATTCCGGCTTGTCCCAAAGTTGCAGGAACGTGTTCGGGCCATCGATCAAAGGGTCGTTCAGGCGGTTTGCTCCTGCCTCAATGACCCCGACAGTAACATTGGGATCCTCTGTGAGGCGCGCAGCTAGTACAAGCCCTGCTGTTCCTCCTCCGCATATGACGTAGTCGTAGGACTTGCTGGCAAAATCTTCGGCAGACGACATCGCGAATTGGGTTGAATGAGATGAAGGGTAGTGAAGGGTACAATGGGGCACAGTAGCGGGTTGAAGTGCTGCTTGTGATTGAGCGACACGGCGTCTTATACATGTTCAGACGCTCGAGTACACCCTGTCCACGGGACAAGAGCTGATGCGGGGTCCATAATACGCCACTTCAGTGGGCGCCATTCCCATGAACGCGGATCCAGCACCTGTTGGTCCAGCATTTCTGACACGCTTCCGCGGTTGCATGTGAGCTATCCCGAACTAAAACTGAACTGTCGGGTGTACACGCGGTTCTAGGGGTACCAGCTGATAGCAGGGAACAGAATGAGGAAAATGATTGTTAGTGGGCTGGATGGGGGAATTAGAAGTGCGTGCGGTGCTGAAAGTGGGGATAATAGGTTTGGGGCTGGAGGCTTTCTCTGGTCGCCTACCCGTACTAGCCATGGCCAAGGATCAGCGAGGGGGGCAAAGGTTACCCCGCGACCACGAAACCTTCCAACGTCTGACTTATTCCAAGTCTGCTCGGCCGGACTAGTGTGGCTCGGCCGGCCCTTTGCTGCCTTCCAAGAAGGCGGTGGGAGAACCATATATGAAATGAAAACGTAAGCACTTGATGTCGGTGGAGGAAAATAGAGGCTGGATGCTTTCCTGTCACAGATTCTGACAAATTTGAACCTGAAGGACGCACATACAGTTCCTCTAATGATCAGGTAATGACAGACAGGGTTGCTCCAAGAATAGGTTGCAGGCATTTTGCAAGGTTATTCTGCCTTCATTCGCTTTGTGCTGGAAGAACGAAAACGTGACTGGAGGTGATGGCGAATCAATTCCCGCGTCGGACCCCGAATTCAGATGAACCTCCGAGCAATTGGGATACGTACGAATAGTTGATGACGGACGCCTAAGTGTATAGTCTTGTCGTGCGAGGGCCAGGTATTATGGCCTAGGATGGACCATCCGAGATACATACATGCATGTATGCATGCTTAGAGGCGCTGTGGATAAGCGCCCTGTGGTGGCACTTCCAAGGCTGTTAGTCTTTGGGATAAGCCTAAACGAATCACGCCGATTTCTGCCTGTTCTGCGCAGGCGATGATGTTGCTCGGAACACGGGGAGACGGGGCGGTGTTGTACGATCTCCATTTTTACCTGGACAGGAGAAGATGACAGACCGCGCTAGTTATACAAGAATGGGGCTAGCGCAGCACGTGAGCGCGTGTAAGACTTGGCGTTCCGCGCCTGCAGCCTAATGCTGCCCTTCGCGCGGGACATACACAATCTATCCCACGCCGGATTGCGGCATCCGACTCCTCGCACAATGACCTCAACGCCCCCAGGTGCTCCAACCTATTCCGAGTTTGCGCATCTCTAGGGCCTATCCACCACGGAATTCCCTCCCTGCTCCCCCGGCCCGACTTCAGACGCCAACAATGTGGATACTCGAGCACGAGACACTATCTGGCGGAAAGCGAGTATGGCTCCGACCGGGAACCAAGCTGCTCTATGGCCGTACCAAGCCAGGCAGGAGCGCGGAAGGCGAAGGCAAGGCCTGCTATATCGACAGCAAGACGGTTTCGCGAAAGCATATGACGCTACAGGTCTCGGACGTTGCACCAGGAGACGGCACCCAACTTCACTCGAGAACCCAGGTGGAGATCACTGACTTGAGCGGCCATGCTGGCACATTCGTGGATGAGATCAAGTTGCTCAACAAAGACGGCCAGAAGAATACCATGATCCTCCCGAGCACGGAGCATCTGATCAAGCTTGGGGTTACGTACCCTCCCTTCACGCAGGTTACACCACAAAAGCAATTCTAGGTACCTCGCTGACATGCACTATAGGATTAGATGGAAGCCGGTAGTCGTCACCTATGCGTCCAAGGAAAGCAAAAGCACCAAGTCGGACCTTCACGCTCTGGGAATCAAGACCGCTTCCGACTTCGTATACAACAAGACAACGCACGTAGTCTCTACAAAACGGAACCTCCCAAAGGTTCTTCAGGCTCTCGTAACCGGAAACCATGTCGTCACGGGCGACTTTCTCGATGCTTTGATACGCGCCGCTTCTCCCCAGAACGAAGACCTAGACAACTACGTGCCTTCAAGGCTGGAGGAGGACTTTGACGAATGGTGGCCAGACGAGACAAAGTACATTCCTCCGGTCGGTGCCGAACCGGTGGAGCGCCCAGATTCCATGTTGGAGCCGGACCCGGCCCGATCTGAGGTCTTTCACGGCCTCACCTTTGTGTTTCTAGATGAAGCTCAATTCAACAGCTTGCACGACCCTATTGCAGGCGGCGGGGGGAAAGCACTCCTGTTCAATGTGTGCCCTGGAGAGACCACAGTCGATGAGTACGTTGGGTTTGTGAAAAACGCGGCCGGCCAAAAAAGAAGGGCGAGGGCGACTGGCCGGCTTCCCGTTGTTACTATTCGACTTTCGAGCTGGCCTCCAGGAATGGATGACTGGGCAGCGAATTTTGTAAACGGTGTCGACCAAGCCCTGAACCAGCGATCGATACTTCAAAACGAGTTCCTGGATGCCATCGTCTCCAAGGACCCCTCGTCCCTCCAAAAGCCACCTGCAGAGACAGAGGTCGTGTCTAGCATGGCAGCACCCACACCAAACGAGCCGCCGCTTCGTGATACTACTCAAGATTCTCAACCTAGGGGTCCATCTGAAGCGCCAGAAACCACACCAGCGCCCGAAGAACCGGCCAAAGCCATCCCTCGGAAACGACCCAATCGTCGAGCTATTACCCAAAGCCGTTTCACCGGGTTCGATGACTACGAGCCCCCAACGAAATCCCGTAAAGTCGAAGACAAGTCAATGGACGAGATACAAGAGTCCGAACCCGTTCAGAAGGACTTCCAGGAGACACAGTCCCGCTCGGCTTTGGCCACACAGACCGAGACTCAGTCCAACTCAGTCATCACAGCTCAATCAGGTCGAAAACGGCCCGCCCCCGTTCGCGAAAGCGTCGAAGAATCCGAGCAGCGAATGAACGAACTGTTTCCCGCCGCAGCCGCCATGAAACGGCAGCGTCTTGCTACCCGGGGAGCTTCAGCATCCGCGGAACCCAACTCACTTCGCCAGACGAGGCTTGTAGACAGCCTACAAAAGCCCACAAAGAAACCCCTCAAGGAAATCGATGTCAAGGAGGAACTCCGGCAGCGGAACCAGGAGGAAGAAGAGCGCAGAATTGCCGACGAGGAAAGCCTCCGTGAACAACTCGACGGCGTCAACATCTCGGAAATCAGGGATCTCGTCGAGATCGAGGAAATGGAAGTCCGTCCTCGCGCGAGACCTCAACGGGCAAATCAACTCGCTACCGCAAATAACGAGCGGTGGAATGATGACTGGAATGGGCGGAAGAACTTTAAGAAATTCCGCCGACGGGGCGTCGTGCGAGGCCCGGAGACGCAGAAGGTCATCGTTCCGTTCGAGGAGGTCCCGCAAAAGAAAGGCGGCGTGGTGGGCGACCAGTTCTTCCTCGAGGAGTCGCAGAAGCGCTCCAAGGAAGATGAACGCCGGCTGGCACGTCGGACGGGCCGCAAGCGCGGTCATGGCTCGGAACCGGAACCGGGGTTCACGAGACGGAAGAAGAGATTACAACAGCAGCAGCAGAACGAGGTCATTAATGTTCCGGATAGCAGTTCGGATGATGAGGATGTTTTCGAGGAGCCGGCGCGGAGTGGGAGGTCGGAGCGGGTTAGGGAGACGCAGATTGGAGAAACGCAGACACGGTCTCAGACGCAAACGCAAACTGGTACGAGAAAGAGAGGCCCGTCGTCAGCGGTCGCTGCGGGGCCGAGTAAGAGGAGTAAGCCTAGTCGAAGGGACGAGGATAGCGACGAGGAGGAGACGGGCTTTAGGTTCAGGAGGAGAGGATAGACTGCATGCTTTTGGAGTACATTTCCTATCTATCTCTGGTGCATCGATCCAGTAATCTGGTCAAGGCATCGAGCGTAGATTTTTGTATCAAATACCCAACGGCTATGGGACGTTCTTTGGGACCATGCTCAACCTTATTTCCTGAATGTAGTCCATATACTCACCGTCGGTGACTTGACGCAGAACTAGGCCGCCATAAGGATAACGAATCCCTTGCGGTTGCAGGCCCTCGAGCTGACTCCTGATCTCCCCTAGTATATCCTGCCTTGCTCTCGAGCGTTACTGATCTGGAGTCCGCGTCCGTAGCTTCCCGAACACTGCTTGAAGCGACAATTCCGTCTCAAGTAAATCGAGACGTCAGCTTATCAAGCACATCACGAGAACTCAAGCACCACACCACACCAGACAGAGAACTCAAACTTGACAGCGTCAAATCTCATAGAATTGAATATTCACATTCACAAACCCCCTTGTCTAAAAACCACCATCCCTTCCCCCCCTTCCCCCCTCTCCCTCTCCCTCTCCCCACCGCTCTAACCGGTCCACACCTTCGGTCCCGGACACGTATAACTCTTGGGAATCGGATAATAGATATTAATCTGAATTCCGGGGTCACTCGCCTTATACGCACCCGGGAAGCTGACCAAGGGGCCAGGGGACCCACTCCCTCCATCCGTAACCGTGAGCTGAGCACATGAAATGTAGAACTGGGCACCACCAGCAGAGCTTGCGGAATGTAGGCCAATGTGCTCGACGCGGAAGAGGTAGTCGCCTGAGGGAAGGGATTTGGGGATGGGTACGGTGACTTTGGCCGCGCCTGGGGGGATGGTGTTAGCATGGATGGAGGGTTAGGGAGGGAGGGGCAAGTTTAGGAAGAGGGAATTGGGAGCGGGAGTTTGCTTTTTCTTACCTTGCGATGCCCATGTCATGCCTGCACTCGAGATCTGTGCACCCTGCTCGTAGATCTTGAACCACACCTGTCCACTGCCATCGAACGTCGCCGCTGTCTTGCCCGACGGAACCTTAGCAAGATAGAACATGAGGGGCCCTGGGTGTGAGATGCTCGTCTGAGCCGTGAACCCGACGGTGTCGCCAGCCTTCACGGTCATCGTTTGCGGGGCCGCGGTGCCGGGCGAGAGCTCATAGCATCGGATTTGGTTGGATGTGACGTCTGTGACAGGGCCGTTGGACTGGTAGTTCGTTGTCTTGCGGACGTACTGCCATTGCTGAGTTGTAGCACCGTTGGCGACGAGGGCTGGGAAAGTGTAATGGGCGGAGGCTGTTGCTGCGAACAGCGTGGCGGCTGTGGGGAAGAGGAGCTTCATTTTAAGACAGAAGACGAGGTCCTGGACGGGAGAGGGGTGATACTGGCACAGGTCGTAGAGTGAGAAGCCCTACGGCTTCAACAGCGAGTGGATCCCGACGTTATATACTCGCACATGGTTTCGACGCCTGCTCATTTGCCCGTCCCGGGCTAGGTTTCTCTAGTGAAGTCATTTGCCAGCGCCCCGCAAGTACACGGAAGAAAAATTAATATGCACCCCATACTGTACCACGTATGTATGTATGTTGGTACGCTAGGGTAAGGCGTGGGTAGCCAGCCATTCCTCTTCCTGATCGGTCGAACATTTACCGGCGGGTGAAAGGCACGCGGCTGCCGATGCTTGCGGCAAGGGAATTAAGGATGCGTTTTATGGTGTTTATATGAAGTGATTCTGTTTCGTGGTGTATGATTGGCCGTTTATCCACCTATCGTGCCGGTAGTCGAAACGCGTGATGCAAGGATTAGATTGGATAAACTGGGCATCGTCAAATCTGCACGACACACGCTTCTCTCAACGTCGTTCAGGCGAGAAGAACTTGAAACCTACCAGCAAGAGAAGCAAGTCTCCTCGTGCCACCGAGGAAGAGCTGTCTGTGACGTTGGGACGCTTCGTTTCATTTCTTTTGATCGTTCGTCGGCTCGCCATCCGCGATGCCTAGCCCGCTTGTGATCTCAGCATATATTAAGTATATTGGAGATAGCGCACCGGTTTACTATTGCCGTGTCGCCCAAGAGGACCTTGGTAGTCTTTAGCGTGAGCGCAGTGCAGTCTCGAAATTGGGATCTCATCTATATGTCAAAGGCATGACGTACTTTGATGAAACGAGGTCGAATGGGTGTCAATTGGCGAGTTGGAACAAAGACTTGTATCGATCACGCCGCCTCAAGGGCATCTAGATTCGTGTTGATGACATATAGTACAGGTAGCTATTGATGCAGTTGCCTGCAGAGCTCTGATCAGCCACAATCCGAGAACCGGGGAATGATTCTCGAAGCTGAAGCCGAAGCCGAATGCTTGAAGCCAAGCAGAACAGGGGGAGGACCACAACTCACCGTGGGGACGAGGTACTTCGAGGTGGTCAATCAAGACACCCCTCTCTCGCCAATCTCCTTGTCCAGTTCGTCGACATCGTAGTACAGCTCATCGTCTTCTTCCTCAGGGTATCCAACGATGCTCCTCCAAACTCTTTCCATGAGACCCTTTTTCTGCGCCATGGCTAATACCATGACAATGGGCAAGTGCCATACACTGGCCCAAAACAGGCCTCTTGCAGTCCCTTTATGGCCCTTTTCTCGCCAGAACTCATATGCTTTCCACGCCATCCATCCATTCACAGCGCTGCTTGTGGCCACAAAACCCCAGTCCGTGACACCGAAATAGGATAGACCAAAACATACAGGGAACATCAAGACGGCGTATCGCAACGCTACACGCCCGTTTTGTGCCGTGTTCACCCAACACAGCATGCGATATCCCGCGTTCTTGTACTCATCGCGAATCGCCCAACTCAACGAGTTGAAGTGCGGGAATTGCCAGGCGAACAACAGTGCTGCGCAGAGCCAGCCACCCACTGCATCCTCTCCAAACAGCAGTTCTTGCCACGTCCCCTCATGCGCGCACTGTCCTGCCGCGGCGGTCCAGCCCATCAACGGTGGTATACCTCCCACAATAGCCCCAACCCAGGTATTTATGACCGACATGCGCTTCATGGGAGTGTACACGCCTGCATAGAGGAGAATGTTCGCAGCGCCGAGGAAAGCGGTGGTGGGATTGACGCCATAGAACAAGGCGCCCGTGCCGGCGACCCCACACCCAATGGCAAAGATCAAGGCTCCCCTAGTGCTGATGAGCTTTCGGACAAGAGGCCGGTTTCGTGTTCGGCTCATTTTCGCATCGTGGGTGGGCTCGAGCAGCATGTTGAAGGCGTTCGCCGAAGACGAGCAAAGTGCCGTGCCAGTTGTCAGGAACAGTAATGTGAGGGTTGACAAGGATGGAGTGGCTGTTGCCGCAGGTGCGAGCAATCCAGGCACTGGGTATAGTGAATACGCAGCGGTTGCCGTGAGCACCACCAGGAAGCTCAGGCGCGGTTTAGATAGTGAGAGGTAGGTGGCGAGCAGTCGGCGAACGGACTGGCTGGGGAGGTTCGAGGACAGCGTCGTCAACTTGGATGATGCATCGGGAGGAATTGGAAAATGTGCTTCGTCGGTATTCGTCGCTGCGGTTTGTTCTTTCGCCTTCTTCCTGCGTCGATGTGGGAGCACTTCTTCCGACGCGGCATCAGCCGACGGAGCTTGGGATATCGCACCAGCTGGAGAGTCCGCGGCCCCCGCCTTGGACGTCGCAATTGAGCGCTGCAATTCCCGCTTCGAGCGCGCCAATGCGGCTCCAAATGATTCTTTCAGTGTCGCATTTGCCAAAAAGTAGTCGTTGCCCAACGCTTTCCGTCTCTTGCTTAGCGCTACCTCGCCTTGCCGGGCAGCGGGAATCGTCGAGAAAGTGTGTTTGGGAGCGGCCGAGCTCCGGGAGAGCTTCCTCCAACACCACAGGCAGACGGTGCTTGCATCCTGGATCGCAATGGGTCGTGGTAGCCGCGGTCGAAGGCTCATTATAATGTCGATGTGAAAGTGACTAGCTTTCTGGGCCACTCGCTGGACGTCTAATGCACTATCCTGCCAAGAGTCGGCAAATGCCGGACCGCGGGGAAGTCAGTTCCGAGTCCAAGTCGCCACTTGAAGCCATGTGCACCGACTTCCAAGGAGCATCATCAGAGGCACGACGTCGTCTAGCATACGCGTACAGGTTCAATTGTGCAGAGAACCACATGGGTTTATTATACAGTGTTGAAGCAAATCTAGGCGAGCCGCCGACGGACGCTCCTCTTCCCCCCCCCTACGCCGAAATCAGTGCGTTCCCCAGCTGGATCACGGCCCAAATGATGGTACAGAGCATTCCCTTCCTTTCTATTACGGCTCGCTCAGTCGTCGTCCCCTTCACCCGTGTCTGAAAGATACTCAAACTCGCCGGGCAAATCCGCTTCTTCATCCCCTTCTTCTACTGTGTTAGTCGACACCGGACCGGAAGAGCTCGACGCGGACACTCCTTCTCCAGCTTGATCTCCCGACGGTCCTGCTGACCCAGGTGGTGGTGCTGGCGCTGCCTTCTTGACCTTCATTTCCAAGAGCTTCTTTGGTTCCGAAGGTTGGGTATCCTCGAGAAGAATGACACCGCCGGTAGGCTGAGAGACGTTAGCATTGTCCTGAGACACGGTGATATAATGCCTTACCTGCTTGACTGGAACATATCGCTCCCCAGGGAAGCTGATGTATTTGACCTGACCTGGAAGCACGCGCGACATGTTCTCCAAGTCGTAGCCAACCTTCTCCTTCTCCATCTTCTTCTTCGATGGCTCACCCGAGGGTGTACCCTCCTTGCCATCCTCACCCTCCGCCTTCTCCGCTTTGTCGTCCTTCTTTGAGTCTTCATCAACCTCCATCTTGTCCTCGTCCGCCGCAGAAATCTTGGGTGTTGTCGGGGTCTGGTCCACATCCATGCTCTCACGCCTGCGCTGCCGGGCCTTGACCATCTTTCGGCGTTTGTCCTGTGCCGTTGTAGAGAGGACCGCTGTCTTGACTTTCTCGGGTGCCTCCTCGGTCTTGACCTCCTGCTCCGGGGGATAGTCGAACATGCTCGGCTTGGTGTTGCTGTGCAGCTTGAACGACGGAATCTCAAGATCCTGATCTACACCAATGATGGCTGTTGGTGTGAAGCTCAGAGACAAGAAGTGCGTCAACGGGAACCAGTACCAATACTGTGTGAAGACAGCCATGCCGACGATGGCAGTCATGTTGAGATTGCCTGTCTGAGTCTGGAGTCCAATGGTGCAATTACGACCGCCAGCATCGATAATACCGAGAGCAAGCGCACAGCCGAATTTGGCCATGGCATCTTCATGGCGGTCTGCAACAATCTTCGCAAGCGTTTTCCTGATCGTGGCGACCTTGGGGTTCATTGCCTCATTCTGCTGAACCATGATCATGGCGAGTGATATCAGGGCACCTTGTCGTACAAAGTCAGTAGAGTCCTTCATCATTGGCTCCAGTAGGTCAATAGCCTCATCAAGACCAGTGCCCGCGCACGCGATACCAAGAGCCATCGTCGCACCATAACGGACATGTGGGTTGTATGACTCAGCGAGGAGCTCTACCATGCGAGGAACGCTACCCGGTTTTCGGAACAGGATGAAGCCTAAGCTCATGACGGCTACCCGGCGGACATCGTCGCTGACATCGCTCACAGCTACATGGAGTACCCGTCGGACGGCTTTGTTGCTTCCCGTGCCGCAGTAAGCCAATGCTATCGTCATGATACCGCCATAACGCAGGGTTGGGTCTGGGTCGTCTAGGAGTCCATTGATGAGCTCGTCGGCGGCTTCTTGACGGGCGTACATGATCAAGGCCATTCCCATGGCCAATCCACGAACGATCTTCTCGTGTTGAGTGTCGTGTGCGTACTGGATCATCTCTTCCAAGGCCTTGATGTTGCCGGTGCCGAGCATGACGAGACCCATGGAAAGCCCCACAGCCTCACCGTTGATGGCAGAGTCCGTGTACATGACATTCTTAAATGCCTCAAAGATATCCTCTGATCCAGTTGCCATTCCGGCTACACCCAGACCAAGGGCACCACCATGTTGGATCACCTCCTCCGTCGCATCCTTGAATTGCTTGATCAAAAAATCCAGGACGTGTGTTCCATGGTTGGAGTAGATCATACCCAAGGCAAAAAGAGATCCACCCTGTTCGTAGTGGGAGTTGGAGGAAATACCCTCTTTTGGGAGATATGGCTCTAGGAGTTTCTGGCCTTGGGTGATGTTGCCGCGATGAATGACACCGAGTGCTGCCGTAGCAGTGAACTTTGACCAATTCACGGCCTTTCCTAGCCATTCCAGATTCTCCCGAAAGAAAGTGTCATTCGTCGTACCGGCATTCATGAATGCGTTCGCGAACGTAACACCGGTATGGAAGATGGAATTTCTTGCTTCCAGGCTGTCCCTAACCTTGTTCAGAATATTCTTGTCGGCGTGGTTGTTTCTGTATAGGAACTCTAGGTTCAATTCGATGCTCTTAGTGCCCCGGAGAACGTGGCGGACCGAGCTGTAGATCTTTAGCTCCTCCTCGCTTGGTGTTTTCTGTTTGGTGCGGGAAACGACGGTTGACATTGTGGGTGCTTCTTCCATGTTTTCCAAGAGGCCATCAGACTCTCCGGCATCTTCGCCTTTGGGCTTATGTGAGGCATCTCCATTGGCAGCCGTTTTGTCCTCGTCCTCCTCTGTATCCGGTAATTCGTCCATGACCTTTGCCAAGAATTCCTGGGTTCCGTTCTCGTAAAGGTCGAAGGAGATCTGGTAAGCGATCGCGCGGGATTTGGGGTCGCCTCGTTGTACGAGTTGGCGGATGAGATTCGAAGCCATGGAATGCTGGTTCAGGTACACGACGCACTTTGCGATAGAGAAATAATCCGGATTAGGAATATCGTTGAGGAGATCCAGAATCAGTTTTAGAATCTGGCCATAATTAGCAGGCTGTTTCACCATCAAGCTGTACTCAGGCTTACTTCGTTCCTTAGCCCTCGCTCCTGCACGACATTCATGCAAATATCGAGCACGTACTCCAGGAGCTCCTCACTCTTGGGCGCTGAGGAACTCGCAGGCTTCTTGCCCTGCTTCTTCTCGTCCTGGCTCGCTCGGAGAAAAGCCTCGCGAAGCACATCAAGATTGCGTGCCTCTATTGCGATTCCGACAACTTGCTTATAGGCCCCAACCACGTAGCAACTTTCGAAGATGCGCCGTATTGTGGCCTGGAGGTTCTTTTGGACGCTCCTCTGCAACACCATAGGAGTCGGGTGAGCTCCGGCCACACCGGCATTGCCGCCTCCAGGAACCGTTGGGTCGAACGTTGACGAATCCTGTCGGGAAAGGAGAGATTTGGACGGCAGAGTCGACTGGGAGAAGGGCGTAGTTGGCGAAATCAGACTTGCAGACGCGCTGGCGCCCCCAGCTGTGCTCGCTGAGAAGGATGTGATTAACTGATGAGGCGCTTGGTTTGTCGTCGCCACGGGCGTGTGAGGGTTATGCAAGGCGGACAAAGCAATATACGTGTCTAGGCACTTTGCTAGAAACGATGAGAGTCAGCCTACTTCAAACATCTCTCTGGCCCATTTCTGGTGTGTGTTATCTTACCTAAGATGGTCTCCTCAAACTCTCCTGAATGGTGAATGTCAAAGAGCTTGCCGGCACCGAGCGCAAAGACCATGCTCTCGTTGTATTCCTGCAGCTGATAGTAGACCTTTGCTGCGACAAGAGCCGCGAGCTCTCGCTCTGGAAACGAGTCATCCTCGTAAAGCGCCTCACTATGACGAGCGCATGCATTAGCCACGGCGGTCTCGGAATGCAAACAGAGTGAAAAAAGTTCGGGCTTACATTTGACTGACGGACCCAGCAACTTCCGGCCACAAGAGATCGATCTCCTCATTCAATCGGTGCAAGGCGAAGGACCGCAGGGCGGCATCTGGTTCCGAAAGGAAGCCGACGATGCCGGCGGCAGAGGTGAGGCCGACCATGGTGGAACAGACTTGCACACCTTAAGCTATACTGGACTGCTTGAACCCGAGGCCGGGACGGTGGGGGGTTGTGGAGGAAGGAAGGAGGGAGGGAAGGTAGTAGAAGGAGATGGAGCTGCAGTGTGGCGCCGGAAGGCTCGATCTGGTCGGAACCGGAATCCGGCGATATGGGGCGCAAGGTGATGTGGGAGTCTTGCGCGGTGAAGGAGAGTCGAGAAGAAGAAGACGAAAGGGAGATGGAGATGGCGGAGAGCCGTGGTTGGGTTGCGGGTGTTGGAGCTGTGGGCAAGGACAACACGCGAAGCTGCGCTCATCAGTCACCAGCGCCAAGCCGCATGTGCAGGAATCAAGGTCCAAGCGCCAGTTTCGGTATGACATAGGCAGCCAGGCACCCGTACGCGTCCTAAGTGTTTGGTAGGAAATCTGGCCCATTTTCACCATCACTGTAAGAAAGTGTTGGCGCCTTGTGGGAGACGTTTTCACGCGTGACGCGAACGTCAGACGACTGCAGGTGCTCTTGGACACCTCATGTTGGGACAACAACATCGGGGAAGAGCGACCCGGGTTCTAACACAAATGCATCCAAAGGGGGTATCTCATTTTGCCCACCGTAAGGCATCAAACTCCGTGCCAGATGCTAGGCCAGCTTCGATGCCACGAATATCCCAGTGTCCCCAGCACAACAGCTATTGTACCTCCAAACGCCACAAATTATTGTTACATGCAGTCCGCTATGCTAGCCGTAGCTTGTCATCGCCTGCTTTTGCCATAGAATCCATCCTGCTGAATGCTCGCATACAACCATACCGTGGCTGAAGACTCCTCAATTATTACATGAAAGCGATGGAGGAATCCAAGATTAAACAGAGACTCCTGGGGCCGGGGGAGTGATTTCGCGTGACAGGACCCGGAGGTTGTTCACCATCCCATTGATCAGTCCCTCGAAATTGTTGTCCTCGCCCTTTTTGACCTTGTCTGCTGCGTCAATGAGAGCCTTGGAGTCCAGCTCCAGCTCCAGCTCGTGATTCTTCCCCTGTCCCTGGCTGACCTGTGTCAGATCGATTTGGTATACGTTCAGCCATGAGTAGGACATGCGGTCCTTCCTCCGCTCCATGCTCTCCACGGTTCGACCTGGCTCAACCGCTGGCGTGAGAGCCTCGACAGCGCCGGGCCAGCTGATTTCGAGGTTCACGCCGATGCGGTAATCCCACTCGGTCTGCGGCGAGCTAATCTCGAGATTCGCTATCCGAAGTTTGATGACCTGATTAATAATGTTGTTCGTCTTGGCGTCTCGCGTGATTCGTATCCTCTGCCTCTGCCCGGTCGAGTGGAGAAGTTTCTGGGTGAAAGGAGGCAGTAGATTGAATGCTGCCTGATCAAGTTCGTAGAACATGTCGATCTCTCTCGTGTGCTTGTATTTGATTTGGGCGCGATGCGCGGCGGGATCCATGGACTGTTGGACTTGGAGGTTCAGACATTTGTTCATCTTCTGATGCTGCTGAAGTGACATCGTACTCTCAAACTTCAAGGTATCCACAAAGTCTTTGCGAAGGACGCATTCTGTGTCGTGTACACCCTGTAAACGGGTTCCGGTTCCTTTCTCCTGGATATGGCCCCACCGCGCTTCTATTTCCACTTGTGTCGCTGGTGACTCTGCGATTGCATTGCGGACCGGCGCATTCTCCACAACGTTTTCCCAAAGGAAGTCGCAGACTTTGCGCGAAACCTCATCATACAGACGGGAGTCGTTGGTAACAGGGCGTTCGTAGCTTTGCAGTTCGCGCTCGTAGGGTTTGGGTTCGCGTTGGGGCTGGAGGTGCGCGCCGTTTCCTTGTTGCATGACCGGGGGAGGCTGCGGTCGAGGTTGTGGTGTTGAGGGCGCCTGAGATGACTGCCGCTGTTGCGGATGCAGAGGCTGGCCCTCTACAACTTCATATTCCATGATAGCCCAAACGGGCTTTGGATCGTGTCGTTTGCGCTTGTGTCTCATTGGCTTGTTGGTGGATAGCGGCGGAGTTGGTGGTAGCTTCGCGGCGGAGGTTGAGGGGCTGGGCGCGGTGATAAAACGCGGATTTGGAGGCGAGGCGCGAGGCGCCTCGGGCGCCGGGTTTATGAGGAGGGCGTTGATATTCATGTTGGCGGTGTGATGGATCGCAACATGCTTGTTGGAGCCTTCAACAAAAGGTGAATGACTTCGGGTTTCGGCCAAACGTTGTTACACGCCAAGAACGTGTCCGGAAGTAGCTTAGTTAGTTCCATGCGCCTTACCCCTAACCTCACCTCACGATACCAGCGCTTTGACGAAATTTCAAAAGCTTCTCTCTTTATGATGAGTGCCCCACAATAGAACATGAAGTTCGAGGGAACTCGGCGGTGTTGAATCTTCCACTTGGACTGTTAGCGTGGTACCTTTG
This sequence comes from Clohesyomyces aquaticus, assembly GCA_002105025.1. Classification (NCBI taxonomy): domain Eukaryota; kingdom Fungi; phylum Ascomycota; class Dothideomycetes; order Pleosporales; family Lindgomycetaceae; genus Clohesyomyces; species Clohesyomyces aquaticus. Next base: position 19,915 of record MCFA01000388.1, read on the forward strand.
GTCAAGTTACACTACTCACACGAGCACCATCACGGGTGGACGAACGAGACCATGGACCAATGATAGTGGTACAACAGAAAAAGGTTCATTAAGTTCCAACTGATCGTTTGCAATATCTAATCAGTCTATGGGCAGCTCTCTCATACACGAGCCGTGCTCGCATCGTTCCTTCATTTTGCTCCGTTACGCCATTGAGGTACCTATCATATCTTGCCCACGCGGACAAAGTAATTTGCAGGTTGTTTGCCTTTCATTGCATATTTGGCTTCAGAATTCTAAGCCTCCAGATCCAAGCCCAGATCCTCGGTTGCGGGGACGATACGGAGGGTGTTGGTGTGACCCATCCCGCCTCTCCATCCTTGCACACAGACCACGAGGTCGCCCTTGTTGAGCACACCAAGCTTCACAGCGTTCATGATTCCCCACTTGAGACGTCGGTCGACATCCTCTTGCCACGGAGACTTGCTGAAGTCGGGCTTGTGTTCCGGGAAGTAGAAGGGGTAGACGCCACGGTACAAGTGAGAGTACTGTCAAAGTTTAGCTGGGCTGTCTAATCGGAGAAGAGAAGTGATCACTCACTCTCGCTGCCATCTCATTACGGGTCACCATGATGATGGGGCAGACAGGTCGGTATTTGGAGACAAGACGCGCAGTGGTTCCACTGTAAGTCGTTAGAATATGTATCCCGAATTAGGGAAAAGAAAACTCACCTAGTCGTTAGGACCAAGATAGCACCAGCGTTCTGTTCCAGGCTGGCGCTGACGGCGGCCATGGCACACGTCTCCGTCGTAGGCACGGGGTATGGTGCCATTTTCCTGAGCTCATCGAATGCGCTGACGTACGGGATAGCGACTTCGGCCAACAAGCAAGTCTCATGCATCATGGTTACGGCTTCCACTGGGTAATTACCCTTGGCGGTTTCACCCGACAACATGACACAGTCCGCACCATCCAAAACGGCGTTTCCGACATCGCTGACCTCAGCGCGGGTTGGTCGGGGGTTGTAGGTCATGGACTCCAGCATTTGAGTAGCGCAAATAGCGGGCTTGCCTGCAATGTTGCACTTAGTAATCATCATCTTCTGCGCAATGAAGACCTGGCTGGGAGGAATCTCAATTCCGAGATCACCTCGAGCAACCATGACACCGTCGGTCTCCTTGAGAATCTCGTCAAAGTTGTTCACACCCTGCTGGTTCTCAATCTTGGCAATAATCTGGATATCCTTTCCATCTTCGCCGAGGACCTCGCGGATGGCGGTGATGTCGCTGCCGTGACGAATGAACGAGGCAAAGACCATGTCGACCTTGTTCTTGACACCAAACCGGAGATCGGCCTTATCCTTCTCGGAGAGCGGGGGCAGATCAACGTCGGTCTTAGGGAGGTTAACTCCCTTCTTCGACGAGATGTTCCCGTTGTTAACGCACTTGCACTTCAGGGTCTTCTCATCCACGATCTCAAGGACCTCGAAAGACAGGACACCGTCGTCAACGTAGATGATGCGGCCGGGTTCAATCACCTTGGTGATGTTCTTATAGTCGACGTACCTGGCGCTGTGTCAGCCCGAAAATCGCACCGGGGTATATATGCCTTACATGTTCTTGTCGTCGCATTTGGTGGCATATGCATCGTCGGTGGTAATGTTGAGTATAGTCCCAGCTTTGATGGGGATATCTGCGTCGCCTACAGTGTTTCCGGTACGGATTTCGGGTCCTTTCTAAACACGAAGTCCATCAATATCAATCTCACGCCATCGGAGCAGGAACAGCACGTACGGTATCGAGAGCAATGGCAAGCGGCCTGCCGGGCATGTCCTTCTCGGCTTGGCGGGCATTGTCAATGACGGACTTGTGGTACTACAGTTGCCGGTCAGCGGAGACACTCGGCGTTGGGAATTGGTGACTTCGTACTTCGTATGTGCCATGAGAGAAGTTCATGCGGACAACATTGAGACCAACTGTCTTGCATAAGCCTCAGACGTACTCTCTTCGGGGGAAGAATTAATACCTTTGCGGAGAGCATTGATCCTCTCTGCGGAGTTCGTCTTGGGACCTGTTCCCGACTCAGTTGGCTGTCCGGCCCCTCGCCAGCTCCGGGGGCCTCGACTCACCAATTGTCCCAATAATGGATGTCCGACGGTACTCCTTGGCAGGGTGGTACTCGGTGTTCAGCTGCGAGAGCCACTGGATGCGCGAGCGCCCGGCGTTGAGGTGGTCGAGAGCGTTGGCCATTGCGGCGGTGGTGTGTGTATGGGGGGAGGAGGGAGCGGGGTGTTTGTGTGATGGAAGGAAGATGTCGCGGGCTTTTTGTTGTTGAGACAGGGAAGCTACCTAAGCCTTACACGATCAGCACGCTGCGGGCGCGGGGGCTAATTTGTTTTGGAGCTTTCGACTCGGGCCTGTAGGACGCTGAGTTGTTGAGGTGTGGTCGTCGGGTCGGGAAGCGAAAGATGTGCAACTCTCCAATTCGCTGGGCGGCAGCAGCTCTCAAGAAGGATGCAAGAGCGGGGGAAGGTGTGGGTGCGTGTGGACGAGCCTGCCAGACTCAGACAGCTCTCTTATAAGCACCGGCCCGCACTGGAGAGCGTCGCAGAAAAGCAACGGTGGTTACGTCGCGCTGCACCAGACAGAGACCACCGTGCCACCCCACCACTGTCCGCCAAGCCATCCCGCGATAAGCCCAAAGCGGCCAGCCTCCACCAGTTTTTGCATTGCAATTGAAAATTTGATCCTGTCCGGCCGGGATGCGTCCTCTGCGCCGCGGTTTCGTTCTTCGAAGC
>MCFA01000389.1:0-22626 GCA_002105025.1 Clohesyomyces aquaticus
GCTTCGCCAAGGCGCTAGGCCGTGGCCTTAGCGCACGGCCATGTGACTGCAGTTGGCGACGCCTGTTGGCTAGCGTACAGCGCTGTATATTACCCCCTCTAAGACAGGCTCGTCCCTAAGTCTAAGCTTCTCCCTACTTGCGCCGTCTTGCTAGCCTCTTTGCTAGTAGGGCTCGTAGTACAGGCTAGTTATCTGCCTTAGTAGCCTCAAGCTCTTCGCCCTTTTAGTAAGCCTATAGCAGGCGTCTAGCCGCACTAGTGGCCCTAGCTTAGTAGGGTATGCCTCATAGAAGTCCTTTACCTTGTGGGTGCCCCATAAGCCTCTAGCGTTGTACTAGGTAGGGTTAGGGTCGCAACCTGTCTAGGAGGCTAGTATTGCAGACGTCTATAGTAGAGGCGGCTGTCTAGGATGTCTTAAACCTGCACTCTAGGCGGCCGCTAACCTTAATTAGCTCCTCCTCTAGCTTAATTTGGCCTAGCAGTGCTATAGGGGCTGCTTTCTATAGGCGACCTGCATAGAACACGTCGTGCATGCGCATGTAGGCTAGCAGCTTAAGCTAGTAAAGTAGCCTCGCATGCGACAATAGGGTAGGGCCTATACATCTGCTAGTCAAGTTTCTAGCTAGGGCGACCTATACTAAAGCCTTTAGGAGTAATGTAGACCTGTCGCCTATAGCAAAGTCAGGCTCGCGCCTCTGCTTGTTGGCCTAGATAGCCTAGCGCTTCTAGGCTCTAGCAATACCCTCCTAAGCATCTAGGTTGCTATCTAGACTGCCTGTGTTAGATCCTAGCAAACTCCTGCGCTTCTTCCCATGACAGCTGCTCTAGAGCAGTAGCTAAGCGCCTAGTACAGGCCTCCTAGTCCTAGTAATGCGTAGGCTAATAGCTAAACTTAACCTTAAACAGCAATAGGCTAGTTGTTTTGTGTGGCAGGGTAGCTTGTGCCTAGTCTATACATAGCAGCAGGTCTAACTAGTTGTCCTAGAAGTAGTTAACGAAAGGACGTAGCGCTAGTTAATGTACTAGTTAAGCACTTCTATATTCCTATTTGTTAGAGGATAGTAGGGCGTTAAGAGCTTCTGCTTCACGCTAGTAGCTAGCAGAGCTCGTCTATAAACGCTAAGATAAATTATAGGCTAGTTAGAGACAATAGATTAAGGCGTACTATATATCGCTAAATGTGCCTGTAGTATAGATCTATAGCTTTCGTGTAGTAATAGTCTTATAGCAAGGTAGCAAGAAGCAGCGCTTGCTAAGGCAATCTACTACTATAAATACGTTATTATAGCCTTTCTTGTCCTTAGGGAACGATTTAAAATCTATAGAGATGTCTTGCTAAGCCTGCCTAGGTATAGGGAGCGATTTAAGCAGGCCTAGCGTCTTGTCCTGCGGTATATAGCTCTATCTACAAGCCTTGCAGGCGCTTACGTAAGTTTTAACGTCTTGTCTTAGGCTAGGCTAGTAGTACTGCTCCGTAGCAGCTTTACTGTCTTTCTAGCCCCTAGATACGCTATAAGCTAAGTTACATAGACTACGTAGACAAGGTAGGTGCGCAGGAACTATACTAGAGGGACTATAAGCTTCCCTTCCTATGTTAGGAGCAGGCCTTTAGCAGAGAGCCTCTACCTTAAGCTAGGGTCCTTGGCCTTCTGCGCAGCGGCTGTAGGCTCTCGTGGTTCTAATTAGCGCTTAGGATTTAATTAATTAGCTCGTGGGGCTAGTCTAGCAGTGGCGGTTCTATTAGGTTCTTATTAGCTAGTAGTAGAGCAGTCTGTAGGGCCTAGGAAGCTTAGGTAATAAGGCTAAGGTTAATCTAGTCTGCAGCTAGGAAAGCGCGCGTACGCGCAGCTTTGTCCTTGTCTTTTTAAGTCTTTAGCTCCTCCTGCTTTTAAGAGAGCGCATTAGCTACTACATTAGCTGCTCCTAGCTAGTAGGTGAGCGTGAGGTTATAGTTAGCTACTAGCATAGCCTATTGCATCTAGCAAGGTGTAAGCTCGCGCTTAACTAAGAAGTACTTAAGAGCTTAATAGTCTATAATAGCAGTAAAAGGCTCTTCTTGCTACAGGCCTATTAGCTAAGCGCGCTACTCCTATAGGCCCTAGATAACTATAAGCATTTCTTTATTATGTATGTTATAGTTTATCTATAGCAGGCTTATTGTCCTAGAGTAGAACGCTACTAGGCGCTAGAGGCTATTGTCCTATAGCTAAGACAGTACTCCTGTAGTGACCCTATCGCTAGCGTTAGTCTCTATACGCGTCCTATGGTCTAGCGAATAGTGCGCAAGGACACTGTTAGACAGCATAAGGTCCTTAGCGCGCTAGAACGCTACTAGCTTAGGATCTCTAAAAGAGTGCCATGCGCCGCGCTTAAGGAGCCTAGTAAGTGGCTATATAATGTAGCTATAGTCCCTAAGGAAGGCGTAGTAGAAGTTACAGAAGCCTAGGAATAACTATAGGCTCTTAATAGACGTTAGTACTAGCTAGTCCTAAACTACAGCTACCTTAGCTAGGTCCTTGCGTATGCCTTCTATGCTAATAATAAGGCCTAGGAACTTCGTCTCTATGACTACAAATTCGCTCTTCTTAAGATCTACCTGCAGGCCTGCATCTAGCAGCTAACGTAGCACCTTAGCGACATGCGCCTCGTGCTACAGAGGGTCGTTAGAGTAGATTAGGATATCGTTAAGGTACGTGGTGCACGTGTTGTTAAGCAGGCCATGTAGTACCCTGTTAATATAGCGTTAAAAGGTTACAGGGCTGTTATAGAGTCTAAAAGGCAGCATGTAGTACTTATAGTTGCTATAGCGCGTCTAAAAGGTTGTTAGATCCTTAATCTCTTTTGTTAACTAAATATAATAGAAGGCCTAGCGTACGTTAAGCTTTATAAAGACTTTAGCTATAGCTAGCTATGTAAGCGTTTTATAGATTAGCAGTATAGAGTACGCGTCTTTCTTTATAATCACATTAAGCTTATAGTAGTCTACGTAGAACCTCTACCCCCTCTAGGCTTCTTTACAAACAGCACTAGTAACGCGTAGCTAGCGCTGCTATGCGTGATAACGCTACGCTAGAGGTAGTCGTCTAAGTATTCCTTAACTAGCCTAAGCTGCTCGAGCGACATGCTATACAGCGGCTGCTTAACAGTGTATTTTTAGCCGTTAGCTTGATATTATAATTAACCCTAGGACAGTGTAGTAGTAGTATGTCTAAGTCCTTTTTTAAGAAGTGAGCTAGTGTAGCTCTAGCGTACGCAGGTGACGGGAGCTTGTTAAGCATTAGGTTATAGAGCTTGTCCTCTAGGCTAGTAGTAGCTAGCTGTTCTTTATAGTCCCTAATTAGTTGCTCTACTTTATAGACGCTAAGGTATCTAATTATAACTCCCCTACGCCTAGCGTTAAGCATAAATGTAGGCGCGTTGACAACGTTTACCTCTAGTCCTGCTCCTATAAGTGTTTCTCTTAATACAGCTAGCTAGCGTCGTCAAGGCTAGCTAGCACTAGGGAGCTCTAGGCAGGGGTAGAGCTGCTCCTCTATCTTCCTCAGGTTTTTCCTTTAATCGCGCGCCTAGGTTGTCTAGCTTAGCGTAATTATAGCTACCTCTATAAGCTTGTCTTGTTAGTTTACGTTAGCTTAGTAAGCCTAATTCGCCTATAGGGGGGCGCTGCGTGTGGGGACGATAATATTACGCTTATAGTTATATGTCCTAGCGTTCTCTAGCTATAGAAGGAATCTAGTTTAGCAGTTAATCTAGACACTAGCCTCCTCTAGTAGCTTGCGCCCTATAATTAGGTTATAGCAGCTAGTATTATTATTATTATTGATTCTTGTTTACCGTCTAATGCAAGCCCTATTAGCTTATGCAGACTATTGCCACTATTTACACCAGGTGAACAAAAAACCCCCTGTTGGCTAGTCGTAGAAGCAGCTCCCGAAGGCTTGCCTGTACTGGGGGAAAAACACCTTTTGCTGATGTGCTGTATGTGCGTCCCTAGGCAAGCGCAGGCGTGACGCCTGCGCCAGTAGGTTGCTGTTGTCCTCTAGCCTTGACCGCCTACCCTGTCACGCTTGCCTCTACTAGTGATGTCTCCCTTGTGTGTAGGTACTGCCTCCTGTCCTGTATAGTTGTCCGCTACGCTCCCCCTCCCCCCTCGCGCCTCGCCCCTAGCGCTACTGTCGCTCCTCGCAGGCGTTGACGGCGCGTTTTGTTATGACCCCTCTGGCACCTCACTGGTGGTATGCGGGGACTATCTGCGCGCTGTCGCCGCCGTCGCACGTTTTTGGGCCCCTCTGGCGCCTCACCAGTGGTATACGGGGTCCATCCGTGTGCAGCGCCGCCGTCATCCTGGCCTCTCTGGCACCGTACCAGTGGTATGCGAAGCTCAGGTCGCTGGCGTCTGTCCGTCGCACAGCCGCTGCTGTTTTGTCTGCCCAAGGGTGTGGGGGATAAGGCGTTTCGCTGTGTTGCTGTATTGTTGCCGTTGGGTGCTTGAGGATAGTCCTTTATGTTGATAGAGTTCGCGAACTGTTTTTCTGACTGTTGTGGGTGTTTGTGGTGGCGCTGGTGTGAAAACTCTGCACTGTCTCACCATAGAGCAGCGTTATCTACTTACCGCACCACTATCAACGTGACGTCTCTGCGCTGGCTCTGATCTCTGTAAGAGTCAGGTTCCTAGGCTTCACCACGTGGAGGTGCAGAGTCCGATTTCGAAGCCCTAGCAGCTAGTATTATAGGGAGCAAAGAGCAAGGGTATGTAGTAGCCGTTAATTACAAGATCCGCGTAGAAGTACTTATCTACCTGCCTATTTAGACAATTATTATAGCCTGTAATAGGGATAGAGTTAATGCTAAGCATCTTAGGCTATAGGTGCTTCTAAATTGTCCATAGGTGCCGTGGGTAGATTAGGTTATAGCTGCTAGCGCCTGTATCTAGGAGCCTATTAAAACGTATAGCTAGTCTATTAGCGGAGATACAACAAGGCTACGTGAAGGGCTTGCCGCTAAATAGTAGCTCACGTGGCTCTAGTAGGAGCGCTCTGTCTATGAACTCTAGGGAGGAGACTTCCCCTAGAGTAAGTCTTCCCCTAATTCGCTCTCGTCCTTGCTAGAGCTTAGAGCAGCATTAGGTTCCTCCTCTACAGCTTCTATAGCCTTGTTCTTAGCGTGGGCGTAGGGGCAGTCGCGGCTTATATAGCTAGCCTAGTGGCATGAGTAGCAGGTCGTGGGGCTAGCTTTGGGTGCTGCCTAAGATGCTCGCGGCTTCGTAGCTAGGATCGCTAGGATTGCTAGGATTGCTAGGATCATAGGGGTAGCAGAAAGTCGCAGTACGTTCTAGCGCGTGAGCTTCTTCTAGCTTCTTTAAGCGCGTTGTACGCTTAATTTAGCAGCAGATCTCTATAAGGAGAAGGCTATCTAGCAAGCTTGCTTAGTATAGTTAAAGAAGCTAACTGCTTTGTCGTTGCGATAGACCTCTAGGTGCACTTAGAGCTAACCTGCTAGGGCATCGTAGATTTCGTCTTTCTACTGCTCTAGCAGCAGCTTAGCTTTGTTAGCTAGGCAAGTAAACTTAGCTTTAAAGTCTCTAAAGTCTTAGGTTAGTTTTATCCTAAGCTAGCAGAGCTCTGTTTTAGCTTTTGTTTGCTAATTAGTGTCCTTAAAGTTCCTCTCTAGGAAGCTCATAATGTCTTCTACTATTATAGTCTCCCCTCGTTGCTCCTAAGCCTTTAGATATAGTACTAGCTAGCCTAGTGCTTGGCCGCCTACCTTAGTCTTAGCGTAGTGTACATGAGCGTCCTCTTCCTTCTTAGAGTCGCTATTAGCTAGCACAAAGTAGTCCACGTTATAGAGTAGCTTGCCTATAAGCAGGTCCTTCTAGTAGTTAAACTTAACGTTGTCTTCGCTAGTAAACTTTAGCAGGTCCTCTGCCTTAGCTAACAGTTTTAGCCTAGTTCCCTAGCTTATGTTGCTTAGGTAGGAGGCATCTAGCGTCCTAGGCGTAACTAGCTTAAACTATAGGTGCTTCCTTAGGGTTAGGGTAGTTAGCGCTAGTATAGCGCTTAGCACCTAGCGGGCTCTGTTAGAGAGGAACAATTGGTCGCGCTTTAGCATAGCAGCAGCAGGTGTAGCTTTTAGCTGCTTAATTTCGTCCTCGCAATTAGCTAGGCGTTTAAGCGTCTTGTTTAGTAGGGCCTAAAGCTCCTCTAGCTCCTTGCTAACGGCTACGTGCTTAGCCTCTGCTATGTTAACAGCCTTAGCAAGCATGTTAGAGTGGTTATAGTAAGCCTGTAGCTTTATAGTTTGCCATAGCAACTCGCTTGCTACTACGGCTTGGTCCATAGCCATGAGGGATAGCAGGTCTAGGCGGAGGCTTATTAAATTATAATCCTTATCGCCCTACGTAGTGGCCTCTGTCTAGAGCGCTGGTGCTTTCCTAGCACACTAGGCCCGTACGCGCGTGGTCTTAATTAAGTAGTCCTCCTTAAATACGCTCTCATTATAGAATTAAGCCTTGCATTTTAGCGACCTAGGCTTAGGCGTACATGGGTTACTAGTAGGCTTAGCAGTAGGATCCACACGCATCTTAAGCCTTAACAGTTTCCCTATTTTAATAAGCTCTGCTCTAGGACCCCATTGTCTACAGAGGTATAGTATATAGGCCTGCTGTCTCTAGGCCTATATAGTGCCTGCTAGTGATGCAGTCGGTGTCGGTAGGCCTGCCGTCTCTAGGCCTGTGTGGCGCCTGCTGCCTTAGGGCTTCTAATTATGTAGCAGGGGATTAAGGGTGGTTTTATATAGAGCCCGCAGCTCTCTTCGCGTCGTGCAGTGATAATACTATAGGCCCCCCCCTATAGTTAATTTAAGCTCCTTGCTTAGGGCTCTTTAGAGGTTACAGCAATCTAATCGCTGCTTAGTGTCGCTTCTAGTTGCCTAGCCTAACTAGGGCTTTAAGGCAGATAGCTATCGTTGACGAACTAAGGCTTAGCCTAGTCATACTAGCAGATCTCCTTGACGAGGGTTAGTTAGCGAATCAAGCTCTGAGAGCTAATCACGCGGTTTAACCTAGATATTGTGTCGCTGTCCTCTAGCTAAATAGGATATAATCTTAGTGTAATGTAATAACAAGCTCTATCTCTACTATTATAGGCACTATAAGAGGCACAAGTAATAGAGTAAGTTAGCTATATTTCAAGCTACACTAAGATAGAGAGAAAAGAGAGGTACGGGGCTAGCTCTGCCTCTAAGTTCGTAGGCTTCGCCAAGGCGCTAGGCCCGTGGCCTTAGCGCACGGCCATGTGACTGGCAGTTGGCGACGCCTGTTGGCTGGCGTACAGCGCTGTCACAAGTATAGGTTACTTTGTCTTTAGAGTAGATAAGGATATTATCTAGATAGGCAATGTAGAAGTTGTCTAGGTAATTAATTAAGACGTTGTTTATATAGCGCTAGTAAGTTATAGGGCTGTTACATAATCTAAAAGGTAGAACTTTATACTTATAGGTTCTATATCTAGTCTAAAACATAGTATACTCTTTAGAACCTAGGTCTATCTAAATTTTATTAAAAGCTGTGTGGATATTAAACTTAGTAAAGATTACTGCCTTAGTTAGCTAGGCTAAGAGTTTGTCTATGCGTAGTATTAGGTACACGTCCTTATAGGTAAGAGCATTAAGTTTCTAGTAATTAACATAAATATATAGATCTCTATTTGCTTTTCGTACGTAAAGGATAAGGGAGGCAAAAGGGCTCTAACTCTGTTTAATATACCTATGCTTTAGATTGTCTATAATATATTTCTTTATAGCCTCTAGTTCTTTAACGTTTTGCTTATATAATAGGCTATAGCTATTAGGGAGAGGTTCTGTTAAGACAGTCTTATAGTTATATAGACAATGTTCTAGCAGTTAGTAAGCTACAGTTTTGCTAAATACGTCCTAATACTAATAGTATTTAGAGGGTAATTAGAGGTTAACTAACGCTTTGTTCTCTGCCTTGTCTTTAAGCTATAGCGCCTGCTTGTCCTTAATTAGGCGCTCTATTTTATAGATAGAAGTTAAAAAGAATTTGTTCTCCTTCTTCTTTATGTTAAAATAGAACGCATTTGCTAATATAAGGGCAATAGTAGAAGAACAGATGCTTTTTAGGTTTATATTAGACCTTCTAACAGATAGACAGAAGAATAATTAGAGTGCTTTAGGACTATAGGCTAGGGGAGATTAAAATAATTTTAGTAAGCGTAGCAAACCTTTAATATAGTAGATTGTTAGGCTATAAGACTGCCTATACTATTCCTTTTCCTATAGAGCGTCGCGGCGTTAGATATCTAGCTCTACCTTTTCGTCGCGCGTTAGCTAGGTCAATTGCATGAGCATAGGAGGCGCAGGATCGTAAGTAGCAGGGTAGGTACTAGGCTATATAATCTAATTCTAGTCTATATTAAGCTAGAGCTTAAAGCGACGTAACTACTTAATGCTAATAATTAAATCCTAGGCGTCTAGGTCTATAACTATAAAGGGGCAGTTATAGATAGTTTTGCTATTAATTTAGAGGTGCAGGCGGATATACTAATTAACAGGAACCTAGATTTAATCTTAAAAACCTTTAATAGTAATCCTATAGGGTAGCTGCTAGATAGGTATATAGAGGGACTAGGATAGGGATCCTGCTACTAATAAGTTAAGGAACAGAAAACCTTATGCGCTAGTGTTAATTAGGGAATTTAGTTAGACACTAATGCCTTTTAAACATAAAATAGTAAAGACTTAGAAGTGTTTTCCTCTAAACAAGCGTAATAGGTTAATGCTTAATAAATTATACTTGTTTAGGCCTAGGATAGAGAGTTTGCCTAGGCGTCTCTGTTTCCTGTCTAAGATCTATCTAGGTTATATTTATTTATGTCTAGAAACTTTTCCTCTAGTTCTTGTTGTTTTAACTTAATTTCTTATACTTAAAGGACAGGGCAATTATTTATAAAATGTCTAGGCTTACTATAATTATAGCAATTACTAGAAGTCATATGCCTTTCTAGGTTAGGGGTTTTGCTTAGCTATTAGGGAATAACTAAGGTAGACTAAGGGGCTAATGTAGTAGCTGTTTAGACCTAAATTGTACTATAGGTTAGTTTTAGGTTCTTAGCAAACTTCTAAGATTAATCTACGGGGGCCTTAATAGCAGAGGACTAGCTCTAAATATAGTCTACGACTACTAGGTTACTCCTCCTTTCTATGTTATAGGCTGTTAAGTAGGCGACTATAGTTTTAAAGGAATTCTCCTAAGTGTGTTTAAAACCTAGGTTTAGTATCTATAGGCTAGGGGATAGCTTCTCCTATAAGTAGAAAAACTATTCTGTTTTAGATATAGATCCTCTAATTGCTGCGCTAATAAAACGCGCCTTAAAAGTAGAGAACGTTTCTCCTTTATTTATCTAGAGAGCCTAGAAAGCCTGCTATGCCTTAGTCTCTTTATTGCTAGTAATAAAATAAGTTTATAAGAGCTTAATTATTTCTTCTATAGTTATAAACTAAAAAGCATCTAACTTAGCTAGGTATTTAGGCTCTAGGTATTCTTTTATAATACTAGAAGCATGTCCCTATACTAATGCCATGCGTGCTTGCTTGCTCTAATAGTAATCTACATTAATCTTAAGTTAGTCTATAATTAAGGCTTGCTACTATTTAAAAGTAGGTTCCTTGCTATCTATAAGGCTTTTAATCTTAGGCGTGCGTTTAGTAAGGTAGGCTTAGGTAGGTTTAGGAGTGCTAACAGGGTCTCTTACTTATAACGTAGTAAGAGTGTCTTAAGGCAGGGTTAGAAGTAATTTAGTAGTTAGTAGGGGTTAATCTAGACTAACAGTTCTTAACCTAGTCAAGTGCGTAATCTATGCCTGTAATTAAGCAATTTAGTTATTAAGGGCTATGTTGCTATAGTTTAAATCTAAATTAGGTAGGTCTCTAGCTATAGGTTCTATAATAGCAGGTTTAGCTGTTAAAGGGAGTAGTAGATGTTTAGCTCTAGAGGCTAGGAGCTTGCCTTGGCCTTAACTTAAGCGTGTAGCAATTCTTATACTAGAATTAGCAAGTAGTTAGGGGTTAGACATTAGGGGTTAGTTCTAATTCTAATAGGTTCTTAGTAGTCTCTAAGTCTCTACCTTAGCGCACTCTACGTGACTTTTCTAAAGATAATTCTAATTATAAGGAATAGAAAGTTCTAAACCTAAAGGCTTTAGTTAACAGGAAGTCTCTAAGATCCTGTTTATAGACTAAATAATTTAATGTAAACAGTATATAAGTACTATAACCTAAACTAAATTAGACGCGTCTTAGAGCTTAGACGTAGTTAAACAAATAATTAATATAATATTATTAAAAAGGCTGTTACTAGCAAAAGCAAGTTTTTCTATATAATATAACAGCGTAGGCATAATAATAGGTCTAAATATAGTAGGAATCTACTTAGAGGCATATAGGAGTGTGTGGGGACTTAGGAACCTAAGAATTCTATTAACACCTATAGGCCTTGTACGAAAGGATATAGAAAAACTACTAAGCCTGCTATAGGGAGAAAGGGGACTATATACATGAGGGAAATAGAGGTACATCTAGGGGCAGGGGTTGGACCTGATACAGTACGCGTTCGGGCCTGATGCGGGACACGTTCGGACCTAAAGGGAAATTGGCAGACCCCTGATTAGAGGTTGGCAGGACTTGGCCTAGAACGAGGTCGTTACCTCGTTACAAATATATCTGCACGTACTCGTGTACTTAGTATATTAAATCCCCTAATTAAAGTCTATACAATCTAGAGGGCTTGAGTAGCCTTTATCCCCATAGTCGCTAGTGACGTCACTGCCGTTCTGCGCGCCCCTAGGAGTCTCTAGAAGCTCTGAAGCCTCTCGTACAGTAACCTGAGTCTCCTGTACAATGGCTTGACTGTCTAGGATCTTAACAATAGGCTCCTTACTCTCTATACGTCCTTTTTGTTATAGTAGTAGGTTATATAGATCTAGAGCGTCGTGGACCACAAGCGAGAGCTTAGCAGCGTTAAGAGAACTAGCAGTAATTATATAGTAAGCCTAAAACTTGCCTCTCTTCTCTAAATACTACACTAATTTTATATAGAGAGCTTAGAGCTAAGAGGCGCGCTCTAGGTTATTAATACTATATACCTACCTCTGTACGTCCTAGACGACAGTGACCCTATTAGCGTAGCGCTTTATAGCTCTCTTGCCGTTGCTCTAGATTAATAGGTATAGTCTTTTCTAAGCGTTTATACGTTTTGTTAACAATTGCTAAACGCGAGCTATAACAGCTACCTCTTGTTTAGCAGCCTTATTAACGACCTAGGCAGCAGCTATCTTATAGCAGTCTGCAGCGTATATAGGCCCTTAACTACCCTTAATAGCATAGCGACTACGCCTACGACGCTCTGCTTAAGCGTGTTTAGCTGCTTTTATATTAGCTAGAGCTTGCTCAAGCCTAGCTGCTGTTTAGGCGAGAGCTAAGCTACCTTTGAGCGTTATAATTACACCCTTAGCAATATTGCTTAGTAGCATCTTGCGTAGTGTATAGAAAACAACGCTCTCTTAAAAATTAAGTAAGCAAACTATTCTTAGAGTATTCTAGCTAAAATCGCTAGGCGTGATTTAAGCTCTCTGTGATCTCTGTGGCCCTACAGGCTCAAGTAGTGAGCTCTTGAACCTTAGTGAGCTTCTAGTTCGTAGTCTCGCGGCTTGACTTGTTTTTGGCTCTATAGAGCGCTCTTTTAAGGCGTTCGTATAGGTAGGTGAGGCTACGATCGCGACAGTATGCAGAGACGTTTGGGTTCTCTACTACGCGCAGCTCTACAACGCATTTTTTTTATAATCTAACACTAGCGTTAATATTAGGTACTTTGCTTAGGTACTTTTAGCATTTTTTTTTAGTGTAAAAAGACGTGTTTTTAATGTATTTAGGTGGAGTGGCAAGTATTTTTTTCATTAAGCGTGTTTTTTCGTTGAGCTAGTAGGGCCGTGCAGAGCACGGCCTTTTTTGTAGAAAAACTAAGAATTAGCTGTTGGGGCCGAGTAGTTATTATAATTTAATTACTATTAGTTATTATAATTTAATTACTATTAGTTATTATAATTTAATTACTATTAGTTATTATAATTTAATTACTATTAGTTATTGCTATGTTAAATTATAGGTTTTTTAGCTATTTATTTAAAATATTAATATATATATTATTATAGGCTTCGAAATCAGACTCTGCACCTCCACGCGGTGAAGCCTAGGAACCTGACTCTCATGAGCTCAGAGCCAGCGCAGAGACGTCGCGTTGAGGGCGGCGCGGTGGGTGACGATGCCCTGTGGTGAGACAGAGCAGAATTTTCACTGCGACTGTGCGCAACATAACTCAACGCGCCCACGACAGTTAGAACAGTTACAAACCCCACAACGCAAAGGACTACCTACCTACCTACCTATAGCAACTAAACAATATAATTAAAAAACAACCTTCGCACCCTACTCCCTTGCTACGCGGACGAAATAGCAGCCTACGCAGACCTCTCACCCCTAGGCTAGACGAACCTCTTAACACCCCTTGCCTCTATAACTGCCCTAAGCTAGATAACTATAATTATAAGACGTAGATTATTACTTTTTCCTATAGAAGAGAACCTAGGTTAGGACCTTAGAGTAACAGACACCTAATACTAGGGGCAAAGATCCTGCTTTAGCAGAAGGGGAGGGTCCTCTAGACAGGCAGTTATGTTATAACAGCAGTTTAGGCGTTATGTTATAACAACAGGCGCTAGGAGAACAGTAGACGTAGAGGCTATACTAACAGAGCATAGAGTAAAAGAGAAGAAGACAAAGACAGACACACGTAACATTATAAGGTATAAGGGACGTTAGACAGAGAGCATTTAGGACTTAGGTTAGAGAAAGCGTGACAGAGTGGGCGGTTAAGGCTAGAGGACAACAGCAACCTATAGGCGCAGGCGTCTTGCCTGCGCCTGCCTGGGTACGCACATATGGCACATAAACGAAAGGTGTTTTTCCCCCAGTACAGGCAAGCCTTTAGGGGCTGCTTCTACGACTAGCTAACAGGGTTTTTTTTGTTCACCTAGTGTAAATAGTGGCAATAGTCTACATAAGCTAATAGGGCTTGCATTAGACAGTAAACAAGAATCAATAATAATAATAATATATATTATTATTATTATTAATTCTTGTTTACCGTCTAATACGAGCCTGTAGGCCTACGCAGACTATTGTCGCTATTTACACTAGGTAAACAAAAAAAAACCCTGTTAGCTAGTCATAGAAGCAGCTCCCAAAGGCTTGCCTGTACTAGGGGAAAAACACCTTTCGCTGATGTGCTGTATGTGCGTCCCTAGGCAAGCGCAGGCGTGACGCCTGCGCTAGTAGGTTGCTGTTGTCCTCTAGCCTTAACCGCCCACCCTGTCATGCTTGCCTCTACTAGTAATGTCTCCCTTGTGTGTAGGTACTGTAACGCTAGGGCGGTAACTTGCCTAAGCCTTTAGCTAAGGGGAGAGTTGCTAGGGAAGCGTAGGGGTAGTTGTGCTTTGAACGGTACAAGGTAGACGCTAGGAGTAGTAGGCTAATAGTATACTTATAATTAGTCTATAATAAAGTGTTACTTGTTAAGGGTGCCTACATGTAAGAATATAAGATTAACTACGAAGGAACTACATAGGGGATCTGTAAGCCCTATATACTAGTCTGTTCCTTTATAATCTGTTTAATCTATTGTTGCTAAGAGGCATAGATCGCATAGATCGTTGTTCCCTTAATCTATTAATCTATTGCTGCTAAGTAGTATAGATTAACAGATTAGCACACGTAATGTTAGATCACGTGTCTACGTTATGCCAAGCCTCCTCCCTAAGGTTGTTAGTTTCTAGAGGGCTGTTATCCTACGCCTCTGTTATCTAGTCTATACTATTGTTAGGCTTAACTAGGTTAAACGTAATACTCTATTATGCTGTCCTGTTTATAATATTATATTAGTAAGTAATATTTATAATACTATCTCCCCCTTCTATGCTACCTAGGGCAAGGTTGTTCTGTTCTAGGCCTGCTAAATAAATAGCGTGTTAGCCCTACTTAATTAGTTAGCTAAGGTTGTCCTCTATGCCTCCTTCCTATAAAACTATTAATAGTGCCTCTAGTTCTACCTTACGACGCCTTTAACTTGCTAGTTACGTTTTCTATAACAGTTCTATTATGTTGCTGCTCTTACGCTGCTTATAGTATGTTTGTCTTAGCCCTAACACTAAATATAAACTATCTTCTACTAATAGTTAGAGTTATAAAGCCTATATTAGGGCAAACGTTTATAGTCTTTATAAATTCCTTAAGGGCCCCTAGGTCTCTATGTCTAAATATACGCGCTTAATCCTAACTACGTAATTGTTGCTTACTTTGTCTAGGGAGAGCTGTTAACTAGTTAAGAGAGAAAGTAGGAGCTAAGTTAGCTAAGGCAATCTGTTAGCAGGAACTTGCGCTTAACTAAATAGCTAAGGTGTCTTATAGAGTAGCAGAGGCTTATGTGAAGGTTCTTTAACTCTAGAAACATTAAAAGTTTCTTGCTAAGAAAAGCTTATAGTAGTTATAACTTATAGAGGCAATGCTAGATAAGGATCTAGACAATAAGAATAAAACTCTAGTAGCTCCCCTATAGGAGGCAGCAGTTAACCTAGGCGCCTCTCACAACGCCAAAGATAGCGGCAGTCCTTCTAGCTCGCTGCTAGGCGAGCTAGACTTTAGGCTGCTAACCCCTAGGTTCCTTTAAGAGTTAGGTTATAGAACTCTATTAGCTTCTTAGGGCAATTAAGATTCTCTTCTAGTTTCTATGTTTTATCTTATAGTTTTCCCTTTTTATCTGTTCTTAACTACTTAACAAGGTAGTAGTCCTTTTTGTTCTATACCTTATGCTATAGAATTATGTTAACTTCCTATTCTTTGTCCTAGCTATATATAGCTGCCTTATAGACTGCTAGTTTCGCGTCTTAGAGTGCTCTTTCTAGGAGTAAAACATAGAATGTTAGGTAGATTCTTATAGTTCTAGGTATCTTAAGCCTATATGCTATAAGTAAGACCTGCTTTTTAATCTTATATAGTCTAATTCTAACATAATTAAGTTTGCTGTTAGGGCGTTAGCTTTTAATGTTTTTTTAGGATAGCTAAACTCTTTCCCCTTTCTTAAATGCTAGTCTATCTTTATGCTTTTTGTTATAGTACTTTAACATTTTATTATAGAGAAATCTTACATCTTCTTAGAGTTGCTAGTATATTTAAATAATAATCCCTACTGTTTCCTTAGCCCTCTAGCTATATAAAAGTATTATCCTTAGGTTTTAGTATATTCCTAGGTAGTACCTATATATAGCAAAAAATAGTAATATTCCTGTTACGCTATGTATTACGCTGTTATATGTAAACTATGCTAATAGTAATAGTAATACCTAGTTATTCTGTTAATAGTTAAGGTAACATCTTAGGTACTGCTTAACTGTTTAATTTGTCTATTCTATAAGCCTGTCTGTTTATAGATAATAGGACGTAGACATAGCCGTCCTTATCTCTAGTTTAGCTGTTATAGTTTGCTAAAACTTAGAGACAAATTTTAGGTCTCTATCTAATATAATTTTGTTAGGGACGCTATGTTCTACGAGGACTACTTAGAGCATAACATATGTGAACTGCTCTGCGTCTAAATCCTCCTAATATAGTACGAAGTAGGAGTATTATATAAGTTTTTCTACTATAACTAGTATAGCATTATACTATGCCCTAGTAAGTAGATCCTTAGACCTTAGGAGTTTAACAATAAAGTCTAGTAATATAGTTCCTTAAGCTCTTTCTGCTAGTTCTATTAGTTATAGAAAGCTATATAGAGAGTGTCTAGTATGTTTGTTTTGTTAGCAATCCGCGTAATTCTATATAATTTCTATAACTAGTTTTCTTATATGTAGAAAGTAGTAGTTCCTTATAAGACGCTCTAGTGTTTTTTTAATGCCTTAATGCCTATAAGCTAGTGCTTTATAGAAGGTTTATATAAAGTCCTTTTATATTTTACGTAGAATGTAGGTTTGTCTAAAGATAAAGACAAAGTTACTTCTTTGCTCTATTGCCTCCTTAATGTCTTTAATTTCCTATGTAGACTCTTTAGTAGCGTCCTTTATCTATTTAGTCTAACGTAATCCACAAGCGAACGTTTAACACAAGCGAGTGTTTAGCCCTACCACTAAAACGCAGCTAACTCACTACCAACTGCAATGCATCAATAACTATATAATCCATTATCTTCAAAAGAGGCTAGAATTAACCTAGCTATTCAAGCTCTTGATAGAGACGCGTCTTTAACTGAGGCGCGCGCTGCAGCACTCTACAACGTCAATCAAATAGCTCTCTGCTAACGACGCGCAGGGACGACTATGCGACGCGACTGTATGGCCAACAACAAGAAGCTCACGAAGCTAGAGGAGGAGGTGATTATTAAGCATATACTTGATCTAGATTCCTGAGGATTTGCGCCTACTCTAGGTGCTGTACGAGAGATAGCCAACAAGCTTCTTACTAAGCGCGGCGCTTAACTAGCAGGCATTAACTAGCCATCCAACTTTGTCACGCGTACGCTAGCAGTTAAAACCCACCTTAACTAACTATATAATCATTAACAAGCAAAATGCGAAGATCTAGCAATTATAAGCAAGTAGTTTAAGCTTATAGAGGCTACATAATTAAAGTACGGCATTGTAGCGCAGGACATATATAATTTTAATAAGACAGGCTTCTAGATAGAGGTTATATTAAGCCAGACAGTCGTTACGGGCACGGATAGACGTAATTAGCCAAAGGCTATACAGCCAGGCGACCGTGAATAGGTGACAGTTATTAAAGGCATCAACGTAGATAGGTGGGCAATACCTCTGTACGTAATCTTTAAAGGCAAGAATTACCTATCTGCCTAGTATAAGGATAAGGATATACTAAAGGACTAGGCTATTAGTGTTAGCAACAACAGCTAGACAACTAACGAACATAGAATTACGTGGCTAGAGCACTTTAATCTACACATAAAAGATTATTTAGTAGGCTCATAGCAGCTGCTTATTCTTAATAGCTATAAGAGCTATTACTCAGTCAAATTCCTAGAGCTCTGCAAGCAGAAGCGTATTATAGCGCTCTGTATGCTAGCACACGCGTTATATATTCTATAGCTGCTTAACGTTGCCTACTTTTTGCTGTTAAAGCGCGCGTACAGTACTAAGATCAGCTAGTTAATCTGCTACTAGATTAACTATATTAACAAAATAACATTTCTACTAGCCTTTAAAGCAGCATTTAAGCGCTTAATTATAACAGATAATATCCGCGCAGGCTTTAGAGCTACAGGGCTAGTCCTATTTAACCCAGAGGTAGTGCTCTTAAAGCTCGATGTACGGCTACCTGATTAGCTAGCTACTCCACTACTAGATACTGCCTAGGAGGCTCAAACACCTAGCAATCCTTATAAGGTTAAGGCTTAGTCAACTCTACTATACGATTAGATTCAAAGGCATTAGAA
Organism: Clohesyomyces aquaticus; assembly: GCA_002105025.1. NCBI lineage: Eukaryota > Fungi > Ascomycota > Dothideomycetes > Pleosporales > Lindgomycetaceae > Clohesyomyces > Clohesyomyces aquaticus. The sequence continues at coordinate 17,572 of MCFA01000389.1, forward strand.
TTCGTCTCCTTCTGCTATGCTTGATCTAGCAAAGCAGCTAAGCAAGGGCGCTATTAAGATAGCTCATGTTGCTGTTTTATAGCACGATTAAGCAGCTGCCTTAGAGAGGGCCTATAAGGCAGCCATAAAGCGCAAGCAGCGTAAAAAGAAGCGAATTTAGAAAAGAGGAACTCTAACAGGTTATTAGGGCTCTAAGTTAAGCACTTAGAAGCTTGCTAGTACAGCAGGAGGTAGCAAAAGGCCTTAGGAGGAGTTGACTGCTAATAGCAGCGTAGCGCGCGTACGGCGCTGTAAGCGCTGCAACAAGCCTAGGCACAACTCTTATACATGTAAATATAAATCTGAGGATATTAAATAACCCTAGAGCAGTTTATTTTATATAGTATCTTTTAGCGTTGTTAAATTAACAGTATTTAAAGTTTAATTTTAGTGGTAGGGCTAAACACTCGCTTGTGTTAAACGTTCGCTTGTGGATTACGTTAGTTGTCTTTGCTAATTATTATAATAGTTTCTTAGGAGGCTGCTACCCTAGGTATGTTTAGTATAAGAGACCTGTCTAGTTCTTGTTATAGGACAGCGCTATATGTTTTTTTAATATTTTAGTATCCTAGTTTATAGCTTAGTACGTCTGCTCTCTAGTTTTCTGTTCCCTTAACATAGACAATATAGATGTTATATGCTATAAGTTCCTATGCCTATTATGCTTGTCTTAGATTAAGTTCCTTATTAATTAGGAATCTTATAAGGTTCTTATAGTCTATATAGACAATAGTTTAGTGTTTTGCTTCTTAGAGATTTATTCTCTACTCTTTAAGTGCTTTAATAATAGCTAATAACTCTTTATTATATATGTTATAGTTTAATTCTATAAGAGTAAGCTTTTATAAGTAGTAGAACACTAGTCTTTTTACTTTGTTCTAGTTATGTTAGAATAACATAGCCCTATTGCTCTATTAGACGCGTTAGTCTCTACTCCTGCTAGTTAGTTTAGGTTAAACATGTAGATTACTAGTTCCTTAGTAAACTTAGCCTTAATTTGCTAGAATGCCCTTTTTGTTCCTTTATTATTTTAAATAGTACGTCTTCTTTAACAGTTCTGTTAACAGCGCTAATAGTTCTAACTAGTTTAGTATTAACTTTTAGCAGAAGTTATAGAATCTAATAAAGGATTAAACATCTGTTAGATTCCTAGGTCCCCTAGTCCTAGACTGCCTAATCTTGGCTAGGTCTATGCTAATCTTCCTAGCTTAATAGTAAACCCTAAGAAGTTAGTCTTCTTAGTGTAGAATACGCACTTCCTTAGGTTTAGGTATAGCTTTATATCTATTAACGCCCTAAGGACCCCTATACATGCCTGCCATGTTCCTCTATAGTGTTAGAGTATACTAGAATGTTGTTAAGATATACTATGTAGAACTAATCTAGGTATAGTTTAAGAACTATATTAATACGTTCTTAGAAGGACGCTAGTGCGTTAGTAAGGCTAAACAGCATGAACCTAGTATTTATAGAGCCTAAACTTAGTCCTAAATGCTGTTTTCTACTTATCTCCTTTCCTAATTCTTATATGTTAATAGGCGTTACATAGATCTAGTTTTATAAAGATCTTAGCCTAGCTAATGTAGTCTTATATCTCTAATATTAATAGTAGTAGGTACCTATTTTTAATTATTATTACGTTAAGTTTATAATAGTCTACGTATAGTTATAATTCTTCTATGTTTTTCTTTATAACAAAAAATATAGGGTGCGCTGCTAGTAAGGCTAATAGTTATATCTATCTTTGTCTAGACTCTTGTTAACGTATTCTTTAAGGATTTTAGACTCTCTTTCTATAAGTGCAAATATAGGCTAAATAGGGTTGTTTCCCTTTCTCTAGTAGAATGCTATAGTCCTATAGTTAGTGTTTAGGTAGTGCGATCTTAGGTTTGCTAAACGCTGTTACAAACTCCTAGTATTCCTCTAGTAGTGTCTCTGCTAGGGTCTCGTTAGTTATAGCAATTCTGCACTAATACCTTAGTTTAGGAGGGATCCTTATAGTTCCTTTGTCTAGTTAATAATAGGATTATTATCTTATAGCTAAGGCATACTAAGGATAATATCCTTAGTATCTTCTATTTTTACGACGTTAAAGCTAAGTAGCTCTCTGCTTCTAAGCAGTAGGAAATTATATGTATAGTCTTAAAAGTAATAGGTTCTTAGAAAGCGTCTCCCTTAATAGTATAGACAATCTCTAGGTACCTCTTTTTATACACTGCTATCTAGTGCCTTTACATAAAGCCCTTTAATATAAAGTTTTAGGTAGCTCTACTATTAATTATAACTTAGGCCTAGGTTCTATAGTATTATCCTAGAAATATAAGGTATGTTTTTCCTATTATTCCCTTAGGCTATTAGTTTAAGGCTAATGTTTAGTGTTAATTTTCTTTAGACGTGTTTTAGACATTTATTCTAAGGGCACTTATACTACAGTCGCCCTAGCACATATTCTATAGAGAGTAATGTCCTAGGGACTAGGCTAACCTTTCTATTGTTTCTAGGTCTATAAACTGCTTCTATCTATAGATGTCTTCTAGTGTTAGTAGTTTAGTAAGGGGTGTCTTTCCTCCCCTAGTTAGAAAACAATTATATGTTAATTTAGCTTAGCAGTATATTACGCATTCCTTAACAACGTAGGATGCCTAGGCTATCTTAAAATATGCTAGGTAATTTGTCTATAGTCTTTTTGTTGCCTTCCTTAAGGGTGTTCCTAATAGGACTATAGTGTTCCTATACTAGAATCTAGATCTTGACTAGTACCTACGTTAGTAGGTACTAGTCTACTTCTATAACTAGCGTTGCGATTTCCTTCTATATATGTTTGTCTAGGGTTTTGTTAATTAGCGCGAAGTTGTCTTCTACCTATTCCTTAAACTATAGAAATGTTTTTCTAATAGGTAGAGTAGTTTCTAATTGTTATATAGTTATATAATAGTAACAGGTTTGTTATCTTTAGGTAGGAAACGTAGTTCTTAGGCGTAGTTAGTTAACCCTAGTAGGTTTGTTCTATTGTTGCTAGTCCTAGGACTTATACGTATTCCTTGTTGCTATGTCTTTTAGCGCCTAATGTTTGTTGCTAGTTGTTAGGTCCTCTAAAGGTAACCTTATGTTATAGCATCTTTCTACATGCTGCTATTAGTTAATTTTATTATATAATAGCATAACGTTGTTGTTGTCTTTATTGTCCTCTTCTTACTATCCTAGACAGTCTATAAGGGTATAGGCATAGCTTTGTTAGAATCTTCCTGTTCTATAGACAAGCTATTAGAGTCTAGTTCCTATGTAAACTGCTTAATCTTAGGGTATTTGTTAATAGCTAGTGTTTCTCTTAAGTTATAGCTAGCCTAGCCTTCTTAGGCTAATATCCTATATTTACCTTTATGTTATAGTAGGTTAGGCATTTGTCCTTACTATAGAAGGTCTAGTATAAACTGTTATGCTCCTAGTTAGCTATAATACGTTCCTTAGGTGCGTCCCTTTCCTTCTAGGTATGCTCCTTTAGTTTGCTTTTTCTTTAGTTCCTTGTTTATAGCAACCTAGTTGCCCTATTCTAGAATCTATTTTCTTTCTTAGTAATCTATATTCTCTAGCAAAGTGTCTAGTTTACTATAATTATAGCAGTCTCCCTTAGGTTTCTGTTAGAATTAGCCCTATAGTCTCTTTTGTTAGATTCTTAGTTTGCTCCTAAGACTATAGGTTCTAGTCTATAGTAGTTGCCTTTCTTCTAACTATGTCTAAAGTTTCTCTTTTTCTAGTTCTAGAGGTATAAGCTGTTATTAATTTTAATAGCTTGTTTAATTAGTATAGAGAGAGTATAGGCATAATCTATTTAGATTATTTTATATTAGACTAAATCTTTAATCCTTTATAGTATTATAACATTAGGCTAACTAGTTCTACTTAATCTTAGATGCTAATTATTTAAATTTAGAGGTATATGCTAACGTAGACTTAGTCTGTTAGAGATAGTTAATCTTTTGTTCTATAACTCTTTTAGCGTTAACATCTCTAAATATAAGACTAAGTTTGTTCTTAAAGTATTAGTAGCTAGCAAACAGGGCACGCGTCTCTACGCCCTAGTGTTTCTCTATTAGCCCTATCTTCTTGTTAAGGTATGTCTTAAACTAATTTATAGCCTTTCTAGTAAAGTATGCTGCTATAAATATAACCTTGCTAGCGTTGTCTAGGAGTTTGTTTATGTTAATGTCTATATAGATAGCTATTAAGGCTAGGAAGCTATAAAGTTTATGTTAGGTTCTGTTAAACTTGTCTAGTAACCTAAGCTTAAGTAGTTTGCTCTAGTATTTCTTAAGTTAAGTCTTAAGTTTAGTAATTTTGTTAAGAAGGTCTAGTTAGGGGCTGCTATAGTAAGGCCCTCTAGCTGTTCTTCTAATTCTTAAGTCTTCTTGTTTGCCTTAAGTTATTTTGTTTTATTTGTTTAAGCTGTTCTATAAACTTAGCTAAACTAGATTCTCCTATAAAAAGGATCCCTTTAAAGTAGACGCTATTATATTATTCTACTAGGTAGTTAAAGTATAACGCTAGGGTAGTAACTTGCCTAAGCCTTTAGCTAAGGAGAGGTTGCTAGGGAAGCGTAGGGTAGTTGTGCTTTAAACAGTACAAGGCAGACGTAGGAGTAGTAGGCTAATAGTATACTTATAATTAGTTATAATAAAGTGTTACTTGTTAAGGTGCCTAGTGTAAGAATATAAGATTAACTATAAAGGAACTACATAGGGGATCTATGAGCCCTATATACTAGTCTGTTCCTTTATAATCTGTTTAATCTGTTGTTGCTAAGAGGCATAGATTATATAGATTGTTGTTCCCTTAATCTGTTAATCTGTTGCTGCTAAGTAGTATAGATTAACAGATTAGCACACGTAATGTTAGATCACGTGTCTATGTTATGCTAAGCCTCCTCCTAAGGTTGTTAGCTCTAGAGGGCCGTTGTCCCACGCCCCTGTTATCTAGTCTATACTGTTGTTAGGCTTAACTAGGTTAAACGTGATACTC